>UYYA01004785.1:0-64863 GCA_900624975.1 Angiostrongylus costaricensis | reverse complement strand
TTTGCCCTTACGGCAGGGACGGTGATTGCATGAGTTCAAGTACGATATACCTGATCTCTTGTAATAATTGCGGAGATGAATATATTGGCGAAACGGGCAGACCTTTGTGTATCCGTATAAAAGAACATCTAGACGGCAAACGAAAACTAAGACGAAGCATCCCGCTAGGCACGCATAGGATACAAAAGCATAGTGGAAACGAAGAAACTTTGAAGTAAAACTCAATATCCTTGCACAAGAGTCTAAAACACCAGCGCGAAAACTTCTTGAGGCTTTTTGGATAAATGCCAAAAACCCTACAATGAATAGCAGAGATGAATGCCCGGAGGTCATATCCGACCTGACCCTGTATGTTCGCATCGATTTCTGATGTGGGATGGTGCAGTCATCAACCATATACGACTATAATCAGCTGTTCTAAACTTCTTCATTGGAAGTCACGAAAAAGCGGTGGGTTTTTTGAGAAGCTGTTGATCATGTAATTACCATAGAGTTTTTCGTCTTTTTGTAAGTGTTGTTGAAGCGTTTGGCGTAGTAGATTGTATATCAGCATACCCTTCCAGGCTCTGAAGAAGGCGATACTACCGAAACGTCAGCTAGTGTTGTATTGTATTGTGTTTTTCTATGGAAGTAAATGTATGCTGTTTAAAAACCTCGCGATTGCTGAACAAGAAAACGACGCATTCATATCTCATCCTCTTGTGTATTGTGCGGGCTACTATAGCGAGCGCAGCGCTGAGAAGCTCCCTACAATATACACAGCTATTGGTTCGAATTTAGATCAGACCTGTCTGACAGAACAAAAAAAGCACGTCGATTCGATAAGCCTACGCAATTCATTGTATAGACTCAGTTCAACCACCTTTACGAACTTTAGTGGAATTGATTGCACCGCTTAGGAATTGCTCAGCACTACAACATGCCTTGTCCTTAATCTATTGCATTTGTTCAGATTTGCCGTGCATAGAAATTTGCTGCAGTTACATGGAGTTTGTTTGACCTTTCACGTCAATTCACCACGGTTTCCTCTTGGAGTTCATCAATTCATTCAATATATTCATTTATATAACCCGACCTCACATACTGTGCGAATCAGCGCACTTATTTCATTCAATCATTCGTCGTTGTGCCATATCCTTCGTCCAAGGAGATGTGCTGACTAGCAGTGGCATTCGGCTGCCACTTGAGGATTTCCTATTCTTCAGGAATGTCATTGAATGCTGGTCAAATATATTCTCCCTAGAATCCTGAAATGGAAGTTCTGGAGCGTTCTCAAGTCTTCATCACATGCGATTACTCACTTCTGTGGATCGAACGGAGTTCTTCCCAGCTAAGTGTGGTAGTAATTTCCGTTTCTAAAAGAATGAGAGAGAGCGTGTGGCGCAGTAGTCGGAGGCGCCCTGCGATACACACGTGAAATCGGTCCTAGCGTCCATGGCTCACCAAGCCTTCCATCCCTACGGAAATAGCAATTTGGTGGCAGACGTGTCTGGAAGGATAGCATCACTGGCCCGATGCATCGGTAGGCCACCCGAGTCATTGTAGAGGCCAAGTATGCATCCAATCACTTCCAAACGATGCTTAATGAAGTCGAATTCATGGCACATCCCCCAGGGATTGATCAATGCCGAGAGATTTATCCTTTATCCTTTTAAAAGGATGAGGGAATACTTGCCAGGGCAAGGTCAAACAATTTAGCACAGTGCGTGCCTTTCATCACTTCTTCAACCACTGCCCTTGCCTACATTCTGAGGGAAATCATACTCTTGAAATCTCAAATCATCACTTGAATACCGTTGCTAGCCTTCAAGCCTGTAGACGAAGAAAATTTTTGTTTGGCATGAATTCCTGCTTCCTACTATGGTTGAATTTCACTGAACGCTGAACAGTCATTCGCAAAGTCGTGGGAGTTTTCCGTTCGGCGCAATGTCGGATACATCGGTGCTGAACTGATAAGGGTGTTCGTAGTACTTACTATTTAAACACTGGTGATATGTTTTAAATGGAAATTTTTTCACCGGCTTCTACCCAAACTGAAACCGACAGCGATTCATATAGCAATCGCCTTAAAGCAAATTAATACCGATAAATTAGCAGTGAAGTTTTCTTCCAGTGAGGAAGTGGCATGAAATCCTTGTGAGGTAATGACATAACTATGAAAAACTCAATTTCATTCGATATTCACAAACTTTCTTCGTTCAGAATTGCCATAACCTAAGCTGTTTGGTGTTTAGAGTACAACTGTTACCAGTAGTGAAACATGTCGGTGTGCGATGCCTGCAAGTATCCAGAAAAACTGGCGAATTTCGGCTTGAAGTTCAACCCGGGTAGACTAACGACCAGATCCTCGCGTGGTGAAGCGTTGGAAACGAAAACCGCCACATTCAGAAGATGGAAAATCAACTAAATTAATGAGATTCGTTATCGATCTTTAACTCCACAAATATTTTTTACGAAAATTAAAGGCGTTATTAATTAGCTTGTAGCCGCCTTCGATTTCTCTCATTTGCATGTGTGACACGGCTTTGTTTTCTATGGCCGCATTTTATGATGCAAAGAAAGTACAACAGAGGAGACATAAATCTAAGAATCGTCGAAAATGAATCTTTGGAAATCCATAGGTCCTGATGTTCCCGTGTTGATCGCTAGCGTTAAAACTCTGATGGCATGTGCCAGAATAGACAGTCATTCTTCTTAGTATAAGACAACTCTTCTTCTATAGAGAAACCAAAAACGAAACTAACCAATGCGGATGCCTGTGGAGTCTCCATCTTCAGTCGGTCTCGACGATGCCGGGCGAATTGTGGGAGTACTGATAACGTAGCCTTATAATCCCTTGCGCCTATCAGCGATTGTAAAGTGATGATATACAGATTTCCGGAAGATGTTACGGTACTTCACTTAGCTCGGTTCGAAGCGATTTCGATGAACAGGATATGAAGCTCCGAATACAGAAATATAGCCGAAACATACAGAACAAGAAAAGTGTGCAACAACCTATTTTTTTTAAAAACTGAGATACTGTAACAATCTTCATCATTTCTTGTGTGCTAAACTCTTTTTTAATGCTATGAAAAAACTTGTGATGAATAGACTTGTTCGAATGTTCCTACAAGCGGCACAATGCATGATAAAAACCCAGCACAACGTTAAGTTCTTATCTACGTCTCCATTTTGTTTAAGAACTGTTCGCTGGCGAATGACGTGGCAATTTTGTGATTTAGAACCGAAATAAGTCTTCAATCGTACCGTACTCCCAGAAATATTTTTGGCTAACGACCTCTGGCAAACTTTTCATCAGGTGCTTGCTAAGTCTTATGCTAAGCATCTGTATGAACCGCCATTCCGTTAATCTTTGATTAATTCAAGTGAGCATCACTAAAGTGTGCATTTTCCTTCTTGTATAACATATAACAGTACTTCTATGAAAAATCTACCCGTCCGAGGGATATCAACATTAGCATTCTTAAGTAGATTGCTTGGAGATCTTAAAATGTAAGTGAGAATTATGTATTTAATGGAGCTCTGTGCGGCCTCCGGTTCGCTTCCAGGTGATCACGCTGGAAATGTGTGAAACAGGCCACAAGCTTTTATAAAAGCACACATGAAAGCCCATGCACGTAAATATGCGTGGAAATAAATAACTGTAATTCTTCGTATTCTTGTTAAGCAAACGCGAGGTGTTATTTTTATTCCTTATTCACGAATAAGCCGACGTTTCGGCGGATTCCGCCTTCCTCAGAGCCTAGAAAGTTAATAGTTCACTGTATACAGAAGATATAAGTCGGACCAGCAAACGAACACAAGGAATGCATTAGATGAATCCACCTAGTCCTTAGGCGAGCACGTGGTCGTTTTAGCTAGTGCTTAAATTCCTGCCTGTCATACAGGAATGTTTTAAAATTTCTCGCATTCCTTGCACCCGTCCACCCCAGAAGTAACTTCTGAGTCACAAGTGACGTGGCCATGAGTAGCTGACAGTGCGCTAACACAACCATCTTCGGATAAAAGGAAATGAACAGCACTTCGGCAGGAAATATGTCAGCGTTAAAATCGCAGGAAGATCAGAATTATTGAAGGATCCATTTTGCATACACCGATGCAGTTTCGCTGTGACAGCACTACGAATCACCTTTCTGATGAAATACTTCAAGACAATGACGACATTCACGTCCTAGCACAAACTGGTCGCTGAATTTTTCTTTACACTTGTTTACAAATTATTCAAAAACGCAGAATGTTCTGGTAGATTTAATCGTCCTCTGGAGTTCGGATAAAGAAAGTAAAGGGACATCAAAGGATGAAAATTGACCCTCATTAGAGATAGCATTTGGCCATGATTCGGTTCGAGTCGCTCGATTGTGTTTAGACAGCCTGAATTCTCTTGCTTACAAATCCGGTACCGCTTGCAGTCTCATCTTGGCAAGGAGGTGTTCCTTGGTGTTCAATTGCAACGGATGCTGGATAGCTCATTTCTTAACATGGTTACCCACACTAAGAAGTCCGACATTCTGACTCGAAAATCCTTGCAACGGCGGACTACGGACAGCTTCTTGGTCATTCCTTCGCTAAAAATAGTGAAATAAAGCATGCCGTACCGCATCAAGATTCGGCGACCGTCGAGGGAGAGGAGTGTGCAGAGTTGATCTAACATGATATATGTGCAGTACAGCTCGAGTAATTCGATGATGAATGGTATATGCCCATCGATTCAAAATTTCAGCAAACTTCTACCAAGTTTTGTAATAGGCAAGTTAGATATCATGGAATTTCTCTCAGCATTACGCTTTTATAATGTCTCATTTTAAAGGCTTTCTTAATTCATTCCGATTAATTCGCAGAACTCAATAAAGACTGTGTAGTCGGATTCCGATACGAAAATTATTCAAGAAAGCCCGCAAAACTACAAAACAGCATGTTTATCGGTTTCAATTTTTAACGCTATCAGCCTCAGATAATGGCCATGCCAGCGACACTCCACTATCGAGTACTACGGCCAACGAAAACTCCTTCCAGTGTTTGATAACGGAAGGACCCGTGCCCACACACGAGACCTATGACAAGCGATTTTGAAATCGATTTGTGTGTGTGTTGGCTCATTAGAACTTCAACTGTACTCTTCGCTAATTCCTCAAAGTTCTACCTTGCACGTTGGTGATCCAAAGTCGAAGAAAAAATTTTGCATGCGTCGCACCATGTCCACACAACTCATTTGATATATCAAGGAGACAATCTCAAATATAAAATTGCCGTCATTCAGCAACGTCATAAAAAATAAAAAAAATTACCTTTTCAACATTTCGGCCAGCTGATAAAACATTGCTACAGGAGACAAATGTTTAGTGTGAGGAATTCATGTGTAAACAAATCACTTCACTTCTTTCCTCTACCGTATTCCTACACAGTGGTAATACTTACCTGATACATACGAGCAGCGTTTATTGTTAGGGAAATCCCTTTTAGAAAGCGAGCACCATTTAACCTCGGCGTGAATAATCAATACACTTTTAAGATTGTTCAGCTTACACGAAGTTGAGACAAATTTCTACTCGCCTAATGTTTCGACGTTTTTGTCTTCTTCCGAGCCGGATGGATCTGAGTCCACAGCCTTTCGTTCTTGCTGTGTGGTGCCGCCTAGTAAGGAAATCAGTGGTCATCTTGTTCCAGCATTACATACTTTGGAAAGGACCTATGACAAACCACCCCTAAACCAAAAAAAGCTAGATTTCTGAGCAAAGGCATATTTTGTTTTCCTCCAGAAAGAATAACTAGAAATATCACTTAAGGGTATCATGATATATCACACAACGTCAACAACTGAACGGAAGCCAACTTATCTGTAAACTCATGTCAAGGACAGCCACTGCCCGGGAGAAACCCATTCGAGATACTCATTCGCACGCTCTCGATTTACCACTGCTGGCGACGACTGCCTACGGCAGGCCAATAGGCCTGGGAAGGCTAACTGTGCATTCGAAGGAAAATGAATAACTAACAAAAGTGGGAACACACTGTGCAAGTATCCAAGTAAATCAGTGCTTAAAAGCAATGTGCAACGTCACCGTTCTGGCACCAAACTAGTTGCATGGTGACAAACCTTCCTCTGATTCATAAGGGCAGCAACTGCCGGTGGTGGTGACAACCTAGGGCAGACTTTAGCATGGCTGAGATCGGGACCCCAGGGAATCACAATGGCTAAACTAGTAGAACTCCGAGCAAATGGAAATTAAGCTGGGGCTCGCGCAACCGGTAAGGACGGGCCATTTAAGTAACCAAGTAGGTAAATATCGAATAACAGTATACCTACTGGTTTAAATTTGCACCAAAAAACATCCTGTGTGACTACTTTTGGTGATAAATTCTAATTCTAGAGGTGATTCACAGAATTCATGACAAAAATTCCGTTATGATAACGAGATACAAAAGTGATCAACAAAAAATGATCAACAAAAAACTGCGAAGTATGCAGACAACAAGAGATTCACAATGTAACTCACAGGCAAATTGAGCACAAGCATTAAATAACGAAGAAAACGTGTGGAAGATGAGATTTTCACGATCACTTGTGAAAATTTGCTCTCATTTTCGTCTAAACTAGCAAACATGGAAATTTAAGGGAAACAAGCAAAGAATGTACATGTGATTCACCGTCAACTACGTCGTTTTCTCAACTTCAATTGACTTTGCACGAATATTTTGAAGCATGATCGTAGTCTGAATTATAGCAGTTGCCATCTGAGCAATGTCTTCACGCGCAGTGCCGGAAAGTCTCGCAAGATCCGATATCATCTGTAATAGATAACAATTATTGTGCAGATTCAGACTTAGGCGAAACGAAGGACCTGCATGGTGTGGTGGTGAACGTGGTAGTCCTCGGAAAGGTAATACCTCGTTCACTCCCCACCGCAGACACCCGGGGCCTGGAGTTTTGCAAATATTATATCTCAGAATTATTACGATTGTATTCTGTAGACTATTACAGATTACCATGGAACTATAAACCATAGAAATTTCTTCGGAATATAGTAGATATCAATACAGTTTACACTTGAAATGTAACGACAGCGAAGATACACTGAAGATACATATAGAAACGAATTCAAATTGACATAGGACCTAGAGATCCATACCTGCTGAGTTTGCTCTCCTAATAGCACACACGTAGAAGCTGCGACCACTACACCTCCGCCAAGCAACATCCAGTCAGCCTTTACGCGCTCAACATCGATTCTAAAGAAACAAGAAACTCGCTCAGAATTTGACACAGTTCGAGAACTACGACAGTTGAGTAGCTGGACCAAATAAGCATTAACTTTCCGTGGAAACGAAGTGTTTTTCACTGCTACTGCTTCTTTTAAAACGATTTCATACACCTGAAAATACAAAACTCGTCGAACTTGTCAACAGCACAACACGAAGTAGTGAGAGCATCTGTAAAACAAGAACTACTTCTTCCTACTAAATGTTGAGGAGCAGCAGAGTTTTTCAACGTACTCTGACAGTGTTCTCTTATTCAGCAGACATTAATTTCTCAATAACAATACCTACTCAATAAAAGCTGATTTTTCAGCGCTCTCACTTTCTTAAGACCTGTGCCAGATTGATATCTAATCTAATCAGCCGAACACTTCCACAACTTAAGCAAAAAGAATTCAATACATAGATTTCATTCAAACCGTGAGCTTTAAACACTCATCATTTAATGTGTGATACAACCACAATAGTGCTGAAATACTTGCAAAACTCCGGACCGCAGATGTCTGCGGTGGGGAACGAACGTGATACTACCCTTTCCGGGAGCTAACGCATTCACCACCACACAACTGGTAGATAGAAAACTAGCTGATAGAAAGGTGAAACCAACGGGGTAGACCACTCTGTGTCAGTATAAAAGAACACCTAGTTGGAAAACTTGAAACCAAACGAACTACTCCATTAGGAACGCATAGAGCACAAAGACATAACGGAGAAGATTTCAAGGTTAAAATCACTATTCTCACACAGAAATTTAAAAGTTCGGGAGTAAAACTCTTGATACGTCTTGATGGATTCCAGGTAAATTCTAAAAATCCAAAAATTGACCGCAACTATGGGTGTTTTGTAGTCACTCGTGACTTTGCGCCATACCTCAAGCCCATTTTTTAACCTAAGCCAGGCAAATCAATCCCTCACCCATTTAAGGCTCAGTGCGGCTCGTCTCCAACAGTAAATGGAAGACTTATAGAGAGCAGAACGATGAGCGTTTAAAAGAAGCTGCTTAGTATATGAACGAAATTTACGTACTGACTTTCTTCTTCTTCGATTATGAAAATGATTAGCAGAGTAGCTTGAGTGCCAATTTGACAATTCCAGGTCATGAATAAGGCCAAACAGCCGAAACCTCAGCCAATATTTAAATTATTTAAAATTTTACTATTAACGTCGTGTCTACTCAAGAAGAAAACAAGAACTTAGTGAATAATGCCGAGATTAACAGAAAGTCGGTCCAAAGAATAACTACCATGCTTCATAATGTATTGACATTAAGCATGCTAGACCGACAATTTGATAAACATCTTATCCCTTTTAAACTGGCAACTGATTTAAGCGTTCTGCAATACAGAGGAACTAAAGGGAAACATACCTGATCGTGATGCAAGAAAACCACATCCAGGAACAATAAAATATGCTCCCAAATGGACTTGTAGTCGACATCTGGCCAGAAACATCCTAAAAATATCCTCATTTCTACGAACAAACAAATAATTCCTGAAAAACAGGACATAGCGATTACGATGACGTAAGTAATGACACCGTACAAAGAAATTCCCTAGGATTGGAAAAGTTTCTTAAAATAGCTCACCAACAGACTTCAGAAGAGTTTCCGAATACAGGAGCGGAGAAGTGGGTAAACGGAAATTTAAGGTCTTCAGGATACGCAGTTCTGACTTCAAAGCTGCTTGCTGTGTGTAGGCGAACCCAAGTGAACGCAAGCAAGAGCACACTTGTTTTGAAGATAAGCTCTACAACTGCCATCTTTCCCAGTGTAGCTGCTAAAAATGAAACCCAGAAACTCACATCATGGTAACTGAGCGCTTTTGAAGCGATCTGTATAGAAGAGAGCATCCGAAGAGTCGTCTGTCTAAACGAAACAAATTGAGCAATACACAGACACTTTCGTCACTCAGAGTGACCACGACAATTTTGGACAAACCTGGACAGGTTGGCTTCTACTTTTTCCCATTCGTGAAGTCGACGCTTTTCACTCAGTCTTAGACTGCTTAAGAAACCGAACACTTGCACGCTATGAATTCGCATGAATCTATAACAGAATAGAAAAAAAGCAGATGGGCTAAAAATCAATCAATTATAGGGTTGACTCGTTAAGGCAACCTTGCAAAAATCAAAACAGCTAAGTAACGTATATCGTGTGGAAGTCGCAGGCGAACACAGACTGTGAAGATGTATTGAACACTTTCGAGGGTCAAATAGTCATTGTCGCATTCACTTGCAGACATAATACGACCTAAGTGTAGAACGAAACATTAGGAAGCAATCATCAGTCATCGACTCTATTCAGATATCCCTTCACAGGAAAGATAAAGTTTCTCAAGAAGTCAGAGAATCTTACTAAAAGTGTGTAAAGCTCTTAAAAGGCAGATGTAGACTTCTCTCTAGTATTTGGTCATACGAGAATAGCGAAAGTGTACCGGAATTCTCAAGAGCAAGCTCACAAATCCAGTCGGATCGATAGTCCATCGGTAGCTCGGCGCTGCAGAATGTGAAATCAGGCTCGTTGTCCGCACTGTCATTTAGCTGAAAACAAAAACAACAGAAATCTGGAAGAGGCAGAGAGGAAGGAAGAAGAGCAAGGAGAAAAGGGAACGTGGCATAAGGAAAGTGAGAACAGAGGAAAAGAGAAGATGCAAATCACTTGCCCGCGTCTTCTCGTCGTTCATGGAGGAGTTCTGTCGCACTTGTCACAGATTTTTAGGAATATCTATGCACCTGCAGATGTTCTCTCGCGTGATACGGTAGTGCTAAAGTTACTGATTTGGTAAAGGATATCTTCAGAAAAAACGAGAAAAGAACTCGATCAAACAGGTTTAGTCAAAAACAGTTTTATGGTTCATCACGAATATTGCACAAGAATGTTCTTGACCCAAAATCGTCTACACGATCTGAGCACAAAGAAGTGACCACTTCGACTGTGAATGGAGGAGGTTGCGACCACCTTGTGCTTAGAACTCCGGGAAAACTTAAGAGCCTTGTCAACAAACGTGTCGCTGCTGTTCCCCTTTTCACAGAGATCCGTTCTTATCGTGGAAAATTGCGGTTGTGACGAGTCAGGTCGCTTTTTCTGTGGGTCGATGGCCTTGAACTAGCCACACCTCTGGCTACGATCACCATCCTGGAATAGCTCTGGTCAATCGCAGTTCACTGCGGAAGAGAGCTCTCTGCCCTAGTGGGCTGCACGGATGCACGGTCTACAGCAGCGTGGTGTAAAGAGCACGGGTAGTGAACACTGGGGTGCAGGTGGACATAGAGGATGAGCTCCATGCATCTCGTGAGCCGTATTAACCTCCATCTTCTTTGTATATCGGACCTGCTTCAGTATATGCCATCGCATTCGCTACGTTAATTCAACAATACTCCGTCTGTATCATACCATCTATGCTATACTAAATAGGAGACATGGTTTGAACGGTTTGAGGTTACCTCTAGCAAGTAAATCCCACGCATGCATCGAGGAAGCTCGACGAGCTACTGGGTGATGTAGATGGTCATAGGTTAGTACTTCCCAGTAAATAAGAGGTACAAAAACAAGGTGTTCCACACGAGAAGCATGATCCAGTATGTTCCTGGAGACAGCGGAACCCACTGGGTATTTCAGTGGTGCGACATGGACGAACGGATATTTCAGTCGTGCCCGTTCGGAGTTACTCGTTGGTGCCGGAAGACAGAGGCAATGCAAGTAACACAGATGTCCACGAACGACTTAAAACTAACTGAATATCAATACTCGAGTAGTTGCGTGTTCACTGATAGGTAATATATCTCGCAGAGAACAGAATAGCTCCACGCAGAGGGTTAATTTTCTACTGCACAGGGTAGACAGGACAGAAATCACCACCCAACTGCACAAAGGCAACGGTGCGATGAGACCGTTTGTGGAGCAGATCACATCAATGGAGCAGGATTACCTTTTCACGAAAAGGTTCCTTCCATGAAGTAAACGTTGTTTGAGGAGTGAAATATGTTCCATTTCGATGTCAACAGTGCATTTCTAAGAGAAGCTGTGGAAGCTAGTTATCAAAATCTACTTGCTTTTGGCTGATTTTAGACGCTGTTCTGTTTCTGCATAGTTTAAAAAGGTTAAACTGATCGGCAATCCACTAAGTAAAACGCTTCGCTGGCCTGGCAGTGAAGTTTTAAAGTTGCCCAACCCCATTGGCCATATAGTTCACAGGTGGAACTGAACCAGTGTTTCGCCGTTTAGGCTTTCAATTTTCTATAGGTGCTTCTTCTGTGAACTTCAATTTACACCGATGGATTCACCGGGCCAGAACTGGGATACACGTCTCCTGAAGCTCTCAGGCTCTCTCGTACGCGATTTCAAGTGAACTCCTCAGAATGTCTTCAGGTAGTCCGAACTATTCTTATCAGTTCTAATCTCATCCCCTTGGACACTGCTAAACACTGTCAAAATATTTTTCCTTTGGAATTAACCTATAGGTTCAAGGGGATCTCAGCAAAATGGGATGGACGATCCTTTGAGCCTGTGCCTTCTTTCAGGATCTAGGTTTCTATGCTTCGATGGCTTGCCGGTATTAAATGAGGACGTCCCTTCCTACTGTGAGGCAGAGTTCGTTTTTCCCTTTTCCCTTCTGTGTATATCGCTTGCTGCCCACCAAAGACATCTGACGAGATAGATACTCTTATTCTCCACGCTATAGATATCATTAAGGTACGTGTAGCGCAGTGGTTGGAGGCGCCCTGCAATATACATGGGATCGATTCCCGTACCCCAAAGGCTCACTAAGCATTCCATCGCTCCGGGATCAGCAAATTGGTACCAGACTTGTCTGGGAGGGTAGCAGCACTGGCTCGGTACATCGATAGGCCACTGCGTGTTACTGTAAAGGCCAGTTATGCATTCAATCAGCTCTAACAATACAACCACAACGTTGCTGAGTTATTTGCAAAACTCTGGACCGCAGGTGTCTATGGTGGGGAACGAACGCGCTATTGTCCTTTCCGGGGAGTAACGCGTTCACCACCACACCATGCGGGTCCTTTGTTTCGCCTGTCTCTAACAATGCTCAGTGAAGTCGAATGGATGGCGTATCCCTCAGGGATTGATCAAATCCGAGAGCTTTATTCTTTATTTGTCCTTTATAGATAGCGTTCGCTATCCCTTCGCATTCGGATGGAATACTGTATCAGTTGCAAGTTGTCGTTCTTTTCTCATGAGTGGCGAAACGGTCTTGATCGGATGACTTTGATTCTGCCAGGTTGTGCGTACCATGATAGGACATGTTTCTGTGCACTATATGTCGCTACTGATCCACATCGGACACGGCAACTCATGATCAGTACAGTCATGTGCAGCTTGCATCATGTTGGACTAGTCCCTTCCGCCATATGTGGCACCCGGATGGCATATAGGGAATGCTTCTCAGTTACGGAGCCATTTCTACTCATCTCCTCGTCACCTACCACCTCTGTTCTTACTCAACAAATAGTTGGATTTCCATAGAACTGGACATCATCAATCTAGTACTGAGGGTTCCCTCTCATTGTCAGTGTACCCTCTTTCTCTTTTATTATCTTTGCTTGTTGGTTTCGTTATTGTTCATATTATTTGCACATATGTTCTATACGTAAATTTCACGGATCTCGCTCAGTGAAGGATTCCCAGTTGGTTCCTCGTCAGGCTACATGGCGCGTCCCCGAGTGATTTAGCGCAGAGGAAAGCGACCTAGTGCTTCCCTGAGACGAATTTTGAGCCGTAGGATGGACTCCCTCCTCTTTCTGTTGCGTGGATC
This sequence comes from Angiostrongylus costaricensis, assembly GCA_900624975.1. Taxonomy (NCBI): domain Eukaryota; kingdom Metazoa; phylum Nematoda; class Chromadorea; order Rhabditida; family Metastrongylidae; genus Angiostrongylus; species Angiostrongylus costaricensis. The sequence goes on along the minus strand of UYYA01004785.1, from coordinate 51,835 downwards.
TGACTCATACCTTCATTGTGTGCGTGAGAAATGTTTATGAGTCGTCCGTATGTTCTCGTTCATCGGATTCTATTCTACAAGTCTTCATTCGAAAGCTATCAATTAACTGAGAGGCACATGCGGGGCGGTTAGAAGTCGTCTCCAACAAATTCCTCGTCTACTCTGGGATAGACTGGCGAGCTACCCATGAGCATATCTAGCTCCACATTCACTGCTCAGCAAGGTATACGTGAGGATCATCATCATCATCATCATCAGAAACTAGACAAAATAAGTGGGCTTCCTACTCCTGACCCCAAAAGAGCCTCCGATACGACAACATTCGGTTGGACGAGTACGGAGAGGCCACTCATGATCCTCCTAAGTGGCCTAAATTTGGACGGAATAAGGTGCCCACCTTTGTCAGTTCACCAGTTGTGTTGGGAAAATATTACTTCAAGAATATTTTTGCTACGGCGCCCCATTCGCCGCACGTTTGTTTCTTTTTGGTGACAAAAATCCTCCCCAGTTTGTTGAATTCTCGAAGGAATCGATGGCTGACACAGCAAGGAAGATAGCTTTAGGTTTCATGTGGATGTCCCATGTCCAGTGGCATTTCTTCTCCTGCGAACAATCGATTTCTATGGAAACTGTGAGCTTTGGATAGGAAGCCGATAAAACGGTCCCCATCCCCATTTCATTATTCTATTTTTGCTCGTATTTCTCTTTCGGCTCATTCTCGCGTAGGAATCTCCGATAACAAACACGTGGAGTTTCGTTGCAAGTCACTACGCCCTAATATTCGGCGCGCTTAGTTTGTTCCTATCTCTATTTATAGATGAGCAACACTTAATGATAACAATCGCTGTGAAGGCGCAATACACGGGACCACCGAAAGAGGTGATAAGATCTCGAATCGATCAACTGGCTACAAGAGGTCACCGTATAATTGTGAAACGTTTCCAATTCTTGTGCTCTCTTGAACACATGAAATTCTACTTGTGGCCTGAAGGATAGCTCGTGATCAATGAAGAGTTCTAAACCAGATATATCCACTCCTATGAAACCCAAAAGGTGACGCATTTGTATCACTCGCTGAAATTATGGACTGCTATGGGTATCAAAGTTGGCTCATTGATGGACGACCTATTTGTTGCTTCCTCTGAAGCCTCGAGGTGGCCTGACCAGGATAGGCATCACTACAAGTCAATTATAGCCATCTTTAACCTTGGGAGTGTTTCCACTTTACAACTACTTTGTTGCCATGATGACTATCATCCCAGCTATTGATTTACTATTTCGATTCATCCATGTAGATGTCAACTTTTCTGTCTGATTTTAACTTATTATTTACTGCCTACTCTTTGAGGCTGAGCAGTCGTTTTTTGCGTTTTTCTCGCTTAAAATGCACTTTTGAGCGATTTCCTCGTGCGGATCCCTCCTCCCCGGCCTCATTCCCGTACAGCTCTAGAAAAGAAAGCTACGGATGCATGTAGTACGGATGACAGAGGGCAAACTGCAGTGACGCTCAAAGTATCACTGTGTGGTCATCAATCAATGACTACACCCCACAAGTTGTCCGTTTTCTTTGATTTCGAAGTTCCACCAGCACTCAAGAAGGTAGCAACATTTATCAAGTAGTTCCAAACGAACATTCATAACGATACGATACACTGAACACTAAGCATTTTTAAACCATTTCAATCAATAATTACTACAAATTGTAAGAATGTGTCAAATTAAAAAACGATGACAAATTCGATTGACGAAGGTTAATTTACTTTGTTAAAGTACTCCTTACTGTTTTCAACACCTGGCTTGATTGTTTCTTTCCCAGGAGTCCAACCTGCGGGGCAAACTTCACCATGCTAAAAGCGCAGAAATGACCTCAAATCAGAGCACTGGTTAACTTCAAAGTTATGCAACTTCCAACGAATGAGAAAGTGACCTTATCAACAAACTGGAAGGCTTGAACAAGACGAAGAGTCTCATCGACAGAACGACCAACAGGCAAGTCGTTGACAGTGATCTGACGAAGGATTCCCTTCGGATCAATGATGAAAAGACCTAAAACCGTGACTGACATTAGCAAACATGCATCTAAAGTGAGATGAGTTTAAAAAACCTATGTAGATCCATTTAGTACATACCTCTGTAGGCAATTCCCTCATCGTCCTTCAGCACACCATAGTCCTTGGCAATCTGATGGTTGGTGTCGGCAAGGACTGGAATTTTCATCTCGCCCAAACCACCGTGCTTCCGGGGCTGGAAAAAGTGAAACTGACGAGAAGGAAACGCAAATTATATCCAGACTTACAGTGTTGATCCAAGCAAGATGAGAAAAAACTGAGTCGGTAGAGCAGGCAAGGACCGATACGCCGATGTTCTTAAACTCCTCAAAGCGATCCGAAAACGCGATGATTTCCGTCGGACACACGAATGTACTGATAATTTTGCATAATTTATAGATTAACTAGCAACTGAATAGAAAAAATGGGCAGCAAAACAGAGCTCACTACTGCACGTAACAGGTTCCCCAATAATTGGTACCCATTCGCAATTCGCACTGTTTACTTCTTTATGGGTGTCCTATGAGATAAATGGTCACAGTGGGTACCTACTCCATCTTACTCTCGGCAAACTGCTTATGGAAACTATGCTGCTCAAGGTTATTTCGTTCGAAATCGCTTTATTTCATTTACACAAGCAGCACAGTAATACTCGTTGGGCTTCTGGCAATCAATAACACCCAAAACAATTTTATTACCCAATCGAATGTTTTTCACTTACAAATCCATTGGGTAGAAGAAAAGCACGAGGTACTTTCCCCTATAGTCCGAGAGTTTCACATCCACAAAATCACCGCCGTAGACAGCCTTGGTGTTAAAATCAGGCGCAGGCTTACCGATCAGTGCTTTCGACATCTGAAGTAGAGAAAGAACTTGAAATGAATGTATAAAAGGAACTAGTTGGAACAGTTGCAATCGATCAAAGGAGTAGAACTAAAGGAGGATCTTTAGCACATCATCAGCACATTCAATGGACATTTCACTAACAGCTTTCACTAACTTATTTTGGATTGCCAAAGGGCCAGCTTTAAAGAGTTTGAAAGACAGAGCGAAGTATGCGAGAGAAAACTTACTGGTAGCATTTTCGAGCGGTACATAAAAGGATGGCTAGTCTACAAGATGAAAACCTCCTCATCAGTGACAAAACTTAACGCACAACGCGTTACCATGGATTCCTAGTGTCGACGCATAATTAGTTATAAGACAGTAAAAGTGAAATTTGAATCATTTAGGGGCAAGTGATAAATAACAGAGTGTTCGTGCGACACACAACTGGCACGTACAAGATGCCAATCGATAGCAGTTCTTAGTCACCACCTCCATCGAGTGCAAAACTGCACCGAGGAGACAATTACCGGTAGAACTGTGAACGAACGAAATGAAACAGGAGCAAAACTTCAGAGAAGGACACCCCAAGCAAGCAGACATTGTCGGGCGCTGGCGTCGAAGTGACCTTGCCTCTCCTCTGCCTCCGCTAACCGCGAAACCCCGCTGACATTGCACGCCCCTTCACTTCACCTTCAGCCAAAAAACACCGAGGGGCAGATCACAACCGCTGCATGGAAGTACGTAAAAAGTAGCTTTACTGTATACGAATATTGAACATCAGAAATTAAAAGTTTATTAAACCTGGAAAAAGAAAACAAAACGGAAATCACATATTATCACAGCAAGTCGATCAGAGGAAAGAGCGGTGGTCAGTGTCTTTGACCTCTGATTATGCGATCGAGACGATTGGAAAACGCGTCAAAGGCGAAAAACTCCCGAACTCTTTTTTGTCCCTGAAATGTCTCCACAACCAGTTATAATTCACAATCATAGTCATATATGGTTTTAGTAACAATTCAATCCATCAGGTTACCTTTGTCTCATAATTGTCTCACTGAAAGGTCAATTAATTGCGGCATAATCATAAAACGTGACAAATGTTGTTAAAGCATGCATTTCTAGACTGGAAACTTTTTCCAGTAAATGTTTTCGACATCAAATGCCCTAACATTTCGTTTACTGCCTATTCTTTTTTTTAATGGAAGAGTCTGATGTGAAGCAGAACTATAGGGATGATGAGATTTGAGCAAAACTCGGGACCTTAGCTGGACTTCGAACCTGCGATTAACTTTGCGAGGGATTCACGTGCGATCGACCAAGTCAACGGTGGCCCTTGATCCTTTCGGTGGTCCTTTCGGCTACGATTTTACTTTATCAATGCTATCCCCAGGTCATTCAGGTTGACAGATGATTGGCTATAGCACCGACGGGCCCCCGTAAGGGTAGTTGCGGCTTCCAAATTCAACTGAGGTTCCGAGTCTTGGTTATATTTCATCGTACTTGTTGTTTTGGACACACTTAAATTTCACCCGTTATCCAGTGTCTTATATTTCAAGAAGAAGAAAAACCGCTCCTTACGTTCTCGCTGATTCTCCGCCTTAAATTCTCGTCTCGCATGATAGTAAACATGTACTTTGCGAACTCTTGTGGTGTGTATTTTGCCAAGAATCCTGTCTCGCCGTGAATTATAGACTCCCTTGGACCTGTAAGTGTAATCGTTCATAAATAACATTGCGTCATCGATTGCTGACGACTGACATCGTCTGACGTCACAGAGACCGAATTCAACATAGCATTCACGTTTTATTGGAAAACGTTTTGAATTTCTAGTTCGTTGTAGGCTATTTTTTATAGCGTAAAATTCAAATTAAAAGCAAAACCTCCAGAGTCCACTGCGATCACGGGAGTTCCCAAGTACATTGCTTCAATTGGTACAATACCAAAGTGCTCGTTGTGTGGTGTATAGAGCACCGCGCGACTGCGTCGTAACAACGAAACCTTCTGTTCATCAGCTGCAAAGTATATCTACAATGAAGCTGATATGCGAGATCATATTATCATATTAGTATGCTTGGATAACCACCATCTATATATAGTCATATGTTAAATTATAAGGGTTCGTTTAGCGCTGTAGTCGGAGGCATCCTGAAATGTACATGAGATCGGTCTCTGCGTCCATGGCCCAGCAAGCCTTCCATTCCCCCGGGGTTGGCAAATTGGTCCCATATTGATCTGGGAGGATAGCGGCCATGGATCGATACATCGGTTGGCCATTGCGAATCATTGTAAAGGCCAGATATGCGTTCATTCACCTTCAACGATGCTTAATAAAGTCGAATGCATGGTGCATCCCTCAGAGAATGACCAAGACCGAGAACTTTGTGTTAAATTATGCACTTAACACTTTCAAAACGTTCAACGGAGTTGTAATATTTATCGCTCAACTTGTGCCAATGTGTCCATCTAAAAGATTTTAGTATGGTTCTTGTGGTGGGAGACAATTCGCTATCACTTCTGCCCTGTGTACGGACTACTCGAAATGGAAATTGAACACCTCAAAGTTCTCTTTAATACGAAATAGACGAAGTAGATGCTAATGAAAATCGGTTTTAAGATAAGAAGTAAATCCGTTTCTTTTGGCAGACCCAATTATTCGTTTACCACAACGGTCAGTGTGCAGTCGTGAATATGGCTGATTACAGAAATTCTTGTGAAATAATGGTAGCTTTTATGACGGCTTTTGCTCCAAAATATAAAAACTAAGAGATGGAATGTATCGGTGACGATAACAACAGAGTAAAGTAGCAAATATAATAGTAACAAGTATCTTTTTTGTTTTTAGAACCTAGAATCGACGTATACCACATTATTTCGAAGAAAGCAGACTCACTTGGTGAACGCAAGAAAGTCACTTGGTTATTTTTGAGACCAAGAACATCTACAAAATCAACGAGCTCATTGTAGTGAGTAATGTTTTCGAAGTTCAATCGGTCGTATCCACCAGCCACAACAAGGTGGCAAGACGAAAACTCTTTTTCTGACAACATTGTGCGCAGTTCCGCTAGAACAATCAAGTAGAGACGTGAATTTGATAATGTTCAACAGAAAACCCACCAAATGCTTCAAGGGCAAGCTTCACATTTTTTTTAACCTCAAACCGGTTCAGTGAAGTGAAAATGTGTTCAGGCGTTGACAGTGTATCAGAAACTTCGCATTCCTTAGTTTTGTCGAAAAATTCAGTATTCAGTGTGGGGTACAAGACTGGAAAAAAGGTATGAGTGAACACAGAGGCATCTGCACATATGTTCTTACAAACTGCACTTTTTCTTTCCCGACGCGAGGTTGGTATAGATGATCTTATTGTTGCTGCTGTCTTCGTTCAAACTGGCTGACGTTTCAGCGACTTCGCCTTCCTCAGAGCCTGGACGTATCACACCAATCCACCGAGACTTGTGGGCCTACGGTTACATATGATACGTCCAGGCTCTGAGGAAGAATTCGCCGAAACGTCAAGCAATGTTGGACAAAGATAGCAGCGACAATAACAACATTATACCAACCTCGCGTCGGCTAGAAACAAGGTCAGTCCGTAAGAACACATACGCAGATATATGGAATACTATGCCGAGGTTTACAGAAAGTCGATCTTTTTAACAGAGACATATTGACATTTTCTAAATACGCATCAAATGTTCCGACCATTTGTATGACATGAAAGAACACTTCTATCATTCAAAGTAGGGGCACTGTTAGTTAGGTGACTTAGCAGCAAAAAAGACAAGATTCTGTATATTGCTACAAACCCTTTTAATAACCTGTTAGCTCCCGACTTCGAAGTGTAGTGAAGGTTTCCTTGACTACAGAAGCTGTAAATGAACTATTCACACAGATAACATCGGCCAGACCAGTTGAGTATTCTTCAATGGCATCAAGGAACCGCCTAAATTGAGAAGCGATCTAGAAAAAGACGTGAGCAGAATTGGGACCATTTAGATTGTTCGAGACATAAGGGGATGAGTACCCACCTATAGAAAGATTTCAACACTGAATTTCTAGTTGTCAGTAGCATATCTGGAAAATGACAGTAGAATACGAGACGTGAACGAGAGAACAGACGCAATACAACGAGTGCAGCCGAGACCTCAAATGAAAAGTACGAAGCTTTAACGGAAATCTTATCTCAGTGATCACCTTAAAGGATAAAGCTCTCGGAACTGATCAATTCCTGAGGGATGCGCCATGCATTAGACTTCATCAAGCATCGTTTATAGGCGATTGAATACTTATTTGGTCTTTACAATGACTCGCGATGGTCTATCGGTGCATCAAGTCAGTACTGCTATCCTCTCAGACAAGGCTGGTAGCAATTTGCCGACCCTGGAGGGATGGAAGGCTTGCTGACTCTTGGGGCGCAGATCGATCCTTTGTGCATTGCACGGCCACTCCGACCACTACGCTATGTGCGCCCATGATCGTCCTCAAAAACCAGAACAGGATGCGAACCTGGTCACAGATGATAACGTCATTCTCGACAAACATGCAGACGTATATTGCGGCAAGGCACATTCTAATGTACGCGCACAGAGCCCACATATAACCAAATATAAGACGAGGAAACCACTGGATCACCGTGATATCTGAAAACTAAGTACTGTACCAGGAAATAGTCGCGAATGGAAACGAGCTCACCTAAGCCTTGCGTCTCTTTAAACGCATGAGCAGAGTCAAAGTGATTTGTGACGACCCTTATTTGATGGCCTTTTCTCTGAAGTGCTAAAGCTGCATCTACAATAAGGCGTTCAGCACCACCGATACCCAGGTCTGGATGAAGGAATGTTACTCGCATAGTTCGGGATATTCACCTGGGAGAGAATTTTTCGTTTTATCACTGTCAATCACTTTGTTAACAAACTGTGGAGACTCTTCTACATGCGATAAGAGGACGACATAAACGTTGCACTAACATGTGTTATACATGCTTCTCCACAAATAGCAGTGTAACTATCTTTTATTCAACATATAAAACTGCAACTTCCCAAGTAAATGCGACCAAATACAGTAACAAGATTCCTTGAAAGATAAGTTATCATTTGCTATCCGTAAAATCACTGGACAATCTGACCATCCTCTGAGCAAATCGCACTGTTAAGTAGGTAAATAGTGATTCCTGAGAAGTGCTAAATATAGATTGCAATTATGAAAACAAGAACAATGCCATAGAACACAATCACAGAATAAACCCACTCAAAGAGAAAGTATACAAAGTATGTAACCTAAGTAAAGACATTTCAAAGAGCCTTCAGACAACTATCTAGCAAACTGCTCGCACCGATTCGGAACAATTCTGGAGTCAACCAACTCGGTCCCAAAATCTGTAAAAGGAATTACAAAGTCGCTGCCAAGAAAAAAAATTACGGTTGCTGCAATTACAAATATCACTAGGCTATCCCAACACTTTTTAACGAGTAGTGGACCTTTGCCTGTGATAGCCGTTTTACAAAAATAACCAATATACAGTCGTTGTAAGTGAATGCTAAAAAATTAACATGTGGACCACTGCAGTCTTAATGCGACTCGGAAATCCTATGACAGTTTGGATTACAAAGAAAACAGTCATGCGATTAACACACGGACCATCTATAACATAACGTGGAGATGGATCGGATAAGTAGTTTTATCAAAGGTTTTGAGTCTGTGGAAATTACCAGAACAAAAAGATATAATGGTTGAACAATGGACACAGCTCTGCTTTCCTTACGAAGTGGTATTCGTTGCATCAGAAATTGCAAAAACTGAAGAGGTCTTCCTCCCAAATCCTCCAGCACGGTCTCCAAGGCTAAGGAGTACGGCGTTTACATCAGGAAACCCAGCTAACAGTGAACCAATATCAGAATCCACTACCGTTCTGGTATGAAACTAGTCACATGGTGGCAAATCTCTCTCTGATCGACAAGAGCGGCGACTGTCTGTGGTGGTGACGACCTGGAGTAGACTTTGGCCAGGCTTACTTCGAGACTCCAGAGAACCACAGTGGCTAAACCGGCAAATCTCCGAAAAAATGGAGATTATTCTGGGGTCCGCATAACCAGTGAAAAGCGATCCAAATATCCAAGTAAGTAAGAAGAGATCTTGGCTGACTCGCAATGTATGAAAGAAGAACATCTCTGAGCATAAACAAACGAGAACTATAGCCGCTGAAAGTTGGATTTCTTCGTGGAGCACTCCTAACAGCCGCGCTAGGAGGTTCCCAGATCTTCACCTCACTCAGTCGCCAGCTTTTGTAAATTCGAATAAGTAAGCTGAATCCAGACAAACTCGGTACGAATTCTCCGATACGAAAAAACTGAGAGATGGAGGAAATGGATGGGCAGGTGGGAGAGCGGGCCTGCCGCTTGATTGCCCAGTATGGGGCTACCCTTGCTCCACACTCATTATGACATTATGATGGACAGTGATGAGGAATAGAACGAATACCATGCTTTGGAAAACCAAACTTGGAGACCGTTATGTTTTTCCCGCTTCAATGTATCTCTCAGAAGACGAAAGCTATCAGCGTGCTGACGCGCTATTGCATCACCAAAAAACAACGTTATGCCTGTAGAACACGGAAAAAAAGTTCGCTCAAGATGAAGTGCAAATGTTGGAGTGCTTACGTTATTTGCCCAACATACTCGAGACGAACCTGGCTTTTCCACGGATACGGATAAAAAAATTGCCCTGTCTACCTAGGAGTTAAAAATTTTCAAAAATATTGAACAAATTTCAGGTTTTTCGAGACTTGAATACTACCTACTCACTTGGATACTTGGGTGGCCCCTTTTCGCTGGTGGTGCGAGCCACAGCAAAATTTCCATTTTTTTCGGAGTTTTGCTGGTATAACTGTAGTGGTTTCCTATAGTCCCAAGGTCAACCTAACCAAAGTCTGCCCCACGTCACCACTACAGGCAGTCGCAGCACTTTGTGGATCAGAGGAAAAGTTACCACCATGCGACTAGTTTGATACCAGGACGGTGATGGATCCTGGTATCGGTTTACTCTTAGCTGGTCTTCCTAATGAAAACGTCTGACTCCTTAGCTTGGGAGACCTCGCTGGAGTGATGAAATCCACGTTGTACATCGCAGCCCGGCACCCGTAACATCTCCCAGCCATGATGAGACGGTAAACCGTTTTGAATACTACTAGTACGACGAACTATTTCGAAAACTTCTGACACATTGCAATCACTAATATTCGCGAAAACTAACGTTCCCTCCTTACTGGACCGCTGCCGCTATATTGCTTGAAATTCAAGTAAAGATGACAAAAAACACGCATCAAGCTCCAGAGAATTACAATTTCACTTGCGGACTTGTATAACGTTGGCAGCAGTTTCAATTCTTTCATGCGACCCCTTCCTTAACATGTACTGCGCGGACCCCAGCACTTCTTCCATTCGACTGATTCGCCCGCTTCCATCTTCCACGAAGGTCCCCCAATTTTTGCGCATAGATTCGGCTACTGCTCGAAAACTTTCCTTTCGTTATGAGTGTTGTTGAAAACTGATTGAGTTTATTCTCCATGAAGTCCTGAGGAAGCCGCGCTGGAGCGTTCCAACTTGGATTACAGAGAGTTGACTTTTCCCAGATAAGTGTAGCAGAAATTTCTCCACCTCGAGGGATGAAAAGTTTGATGAACCCAGGGAGGGGTCGACCTAGTACCGCGCTCATGATGATCGGCATCACAACCACCGCCCTATCCGCCACCTTTTATTTCAAATAATAGACCCTATATGAGCCGAAACAAGTTTATTTGAAGTTTAAAAGTCGTGCTATTTTCGGATCCTAGAGCAAAAGAATCAATACATTACCCAAAAACACTAGGCTCAAGAGTTTCCAGAAGTTGTTTGAAAAAAAAAAGATAAAGCTTTCGGCGCAGATCAATCTCTGAGGGATGCGCCACGCATTAGACTTCACTAAGTACTATTGGAGATGACTGAATGCATATCTGGTCTTTTACAATGAATCGCGGTGGTCTACCGATGTATCGAGCCACTGTTACTATCCTCCCAGACAAATCTGGTACCAATTTGCCGGAGGCGCGAGAATCAGTCCTATGTGTGTGTCACATGGTGCCCTCCGACCACTGCGCCACACGCGCCCTAGTTTGTTTAACTACAACAAATATGGCGCAAACAACAATAAGTGTTTAACGGTTTTCCTAAGTCGGTTAAGTCAACAAAAACTCTCCAAAATCTGAAACGAAAAAACATACATCTTTGATGAGCGCGACATATGCCAGAGCTTCTTTGGGCGTCCTGATTCCTCCAGCGGGTTTGAACCCAACCTAACAAAGAATGATTTAAAATTGTGATCCATAGTGGGAATAATATTATTAAGCCAAAGTAGCGCACCCTTTTCCCGGTGACTTGATACCATCGCTTGATTGCCGAACACATCACGAACGCGACTTCGAGCGTAGCATTTACTGTCTCCTTTCCCGTAGAAGTTTTAATGAAATCGGACCCTTTAAAGAAGAAATGGAAATCTGTGGAATGAACCTTGATGAGACAATGTTTTGGGCAGATATACCTGCTAAGATGCTTGCCCAACTCGCTTTATAGACATTTGACAAAGTTCTTAGTTCTCCAGTAGCTAAAATCGTCTTCAAGTGTGCACTACCACAAGCCCTCCTCAAGGCTGACACTTCACTGCACACAGCTAAATTATAACCACAGTAAACCGTGTATCAAACAAATGAAATCGGTAAACGCTCGCTTCTCGACAATTCGTGAGCACCGGTGAAGTGAACGTCATATAGAACTTAGATATTTGGACAGCCCTCGCTGTGCGAGCCCAAACATAATTCCCGTTTTATTTTCCGGAGTTTTCCAGGTCTACGCATTGTGGTTCTCTGGAATCTGGAATCCTGAACTCACCCTGGCCAAAGTCTGCCCCAAGTCGTCACCACCACAAGCAGTCGCCGCCTTTGTGGATCAGAGGAAGATTTGTCACCATCCGACTAGTTTGATACCAGGAAGGCTAGTGGATCCTGACATTGGGAATTACTCTTCGCTATGCTTCCTGGTGGAAACGCTGGACTCAGCTTAGAAGACCCTGCCAACGGATGATTCCGCCGCTGTACATCGTAGCCCGACACCCAGGAACACCTCCCAGCCACGATGAGGCGGTAAACCGTTGGGAAGAATGTTAAATGGAAAGGGAAGTGAAATAAAGAAAAATAAGGAAAAAAAGAAAAGGGAAGTCTTTGTATTTAAATAAACGATTAACACATAAAACTTGTTTAAAACTTAACCCACTTTCCCAGTCATCATCGAGAGCAGCAGCGCGACTGATGACAATGTCGATCTCTGTCGCACCGTCGGCAACAGTCAGTTGTACTTCCAAGAGCTTAGACTGCAAATGGTACTGCCCAGACGGAAAACCAGCGGCTACTGAAAAGACACGTTCTTGCGAAATATTACGACCCCGAAAGCATGACTGAGTCAAGACATGAAATCAGAACAGAAGAATCACGAAATGGAAATACGCACATACCAGAGGCAACATTTAGCTTCTTCTTCCTCTCGGCAAGATGCTTCACCACATCCGAGACACGTTGTGGATAGACACATACGGCAGCGCAGCTGATCGATGAGTCCTATGAATGAGTTTCGTCTTGTTACAGTTCAGAGATACAACTAGGAACATGCACTACATATAGAATCCCATTCATATTTCATAAAATGTCTCTATTTTCACAATGTTTCATATGGAAGTAGGAGAAAACTGTCATAGCTGTCTCGGAGCCTTGTGAAAACAAAAACTAGAGCAACTACACGTCGTCAGAATGGAAACTGCACTGTGGTCTCTATGACTTGGTGAGAACAAGCCACACAAATAAGCAAAACCACAGTAGCTTTGAATTTCCAAGTCAGAAAAAGCCCTATCCCGTCATCAATGACGAGAAATTCGACATGAACACTGTCGACGCTTTGGAAAAACAGCGCATGATAGAAGGATGCTTTGAAGTCCCAGTGAGTCCCAGTGCAAAACTTTGGTAGTAAATTCGCCGCCTTTAAGAAACTAGACATCGGGAAATACTGAACGAAGCCGAGTTTGGTTTAGCTAAAAATCATCGAAATATTGCACTTGTGCTATTTTTTTGGGCAAGTAACTAGCAAGCGAGACAGAGAAGTCACAACCTACCCCGTCAACTGGAGCTAAGGCTCGGTCCGTAAGCGCGACGACCCGACTCTTGGTGTCGTCGCCGGCCAGTGTGGTAAGGTCGATGTAGGTGATGAGTCTCCGTACTTCCTCCTTCTGAAAAGCAATGTCAAACATTACTGCATAATAGTATTGTTATCTCATCTTAAGGGAAAAGCTTGGGGCATTTCCAATGTAATGCATGAAATAACCAACAACACAACCCACATCATTTAGGAGAGCGGAGGCTTCACGTTCGTAGCGCGCAATGGCCGACGTGATTTCCTGACTGTCGAAATCACGACAGACCTCCCTATCGAAGCTCTCTTTATCGAACCCATGCATAAAGGTCTTAACAAAAGAGAATAACGTTGGAAAGAGCGCAGCCATGCACTAAATTTATACCGTAAAACTTCACGAGAATTTCAGTGTCAAAGCTGCCGTTAGTATAGCATTAGCAATGACCAATACCAGAAAAAAAAATGATGAAAGCAGGAAAAAGGAAAGAAAGCTCATATTAGGAAGGCTAAAGAGTTTCGGAGAACTCGAAGCACATCTGGAATCGAGGTATCGGCTGCGACCGGAGTGTCCTCGTCTCCGTTCGCATCCCGAGTTCATCGTTCGATGGTGCGGAATCGGTGGCCAATGGTGCGGTCGGGGGCGCAGACCTCCATGGAGGTTTACCGGGGTGCTGGCCGATACAACGGGCTATCCCTCTCGATGATTCCGTACAGCGATATTACTGCCACTGTGAATCTTCTCTCTGACTTTCTGAATCTGAACAATCTTGAAGACCGCATACCGTCTTTGCTGCCTCGCTTTATTGTCCGAATGCGAACCCAACTGCTGCAGGACGGATTGTCACCGAAGAAATGAACTATTTTCATTGACAATCTACCAAGGAACACCCTGTTTCCTGGGGAACTGCGGGTTGAAGTCCGACCACTTCAACGCGGATAGGACCGTGTAGAGAAAATCTCTCGACATCTACCCAGGCTCTAGCAACTATGACATGAGACAAAGACGAATACTCTCTGTTGTCCTGGTCCAGTAAGCCAATGCGTGAAGACCATGGAGAACACCATCGATTTCTTCGACAGTCACGTCCACTTGACTCCACATACGGATATTCGGGCCAACTTCCCTTCTTTTCTTTCCCCCGAAGTCCGTTGTGCTACCTTAGAGGACAAGGAGCGCCCAGCACCCACTCTGGACATTATTAGACTTAAATATCAGGTGAACACAGCGGCGTTCCCCACTCGTCAACAAGAGGCTTCTTACTTCACATTTCCTGTTGAGGTTCCTCCTGAACTCTTCCATGTGAACCCTCTTTGCATTTGGTCTCCACGTGGAATCTTCAGTGGAAGACTCATAGAAAACGGCTTTGAAGAAGGCGACATCTGCCGTAGCGCCAGCCAGTGTTGTGTTGGATAAACGTTTTCACTAACAACCTCGCGTCTGTTCAAGAAGAAAGCACTAGATTATCGTGCTCTAGACTTATCGTGGAGGTCAACCCTTTACACATATCAAGAACTCTAGGTCGCTCTCAACACGTTCTGCAAGCAGGATCCGAAAAGCAACCTCGTGCAAGAATCACATACAACCCTCAAGTGGGACACGGAACTACGTAAGAAGTGCAAGCTGCGTCTAGTTCTGACCTTCATCGACTATGGAAAACCGTTTGACTACGTCGAGACAAATACCATCTTATCAGCGCTCGTCCACAACTGTCAGCTACGAGATCAGTGCTTTGTCAACACCGGAACGGCACCAAGAAAAGGTAGCTACTTTATTGAATCATTACCACTCCAGGAAAAGGGGTCCAATCAAGCGACATCATCACATGAAGGCTGTTCAGTCGTCCAATTCAGTGGATAATGAGATCACTGGACTGAAGTAGAAAAACGTATCCTCATTGATCGCAATTTCTCACCAAAACCGTGGTACACCAACACCGTCAGTTTTCGGCGTTTACTATTGAGGCTAAAACAGTGCTCAATGATCATAGCAAAGAGGGAATAGTGTAGGATTGTCCACTGTTAAAGGATGTCTTAAATGAAGATAAGTCCCGTACGCACCTTAGCCGTCCACTTAGCATTATAACGAAGAAATGAAGAAGGACTTGTGAAGAAGAAAGAAAGACTGGCAGCATTCGGACCCCTCAGAGAAACAAACCACTGACCAACATAGAACTCCACGCTCACTTTCTTGAGTATCACCCACACACAGTTCACTCAACTGTGTAACACGACATAGACTGAGCCCTCAGTCATGTCGAGAATTCCACGCAATATTCACAGTGAATTATGTCGCAAAAATATAACCGGTACACATAGGTCCTACCAATGGTTTACCGCCTCATCGTGGCTGGGAAGTCTTCCTGAGTGTCGAGCTGCGATGCACGGCGGAGGGATCCATCGCATCGGTAGGCTCTCCCAAGCTGAGAAGGAGTCCGGCGTTTCCATCGGCAAGTCCAGCCAAGAGTAAACCAATATCAGGGGTCCACCACTTTCCTGGTATCAAAACTAATCGCAAAGTGGCAAACCTCCCTCTCATCCACAAAGGCGTCGAGCTGGAGCAGACTTTAGCCTAGTTGACGTCGGGACTCCAGAAAACCACAAGAGCTAAGCCAACAAAACTCAAAAAAAAATAGAAATTATGCTGCGGCCCGTAAAAGAAGTGAAGACGGGTCATCCATGTATGCAAGTATACATAGTCAGCTTAACTGCGCAGTTCAAATACACGACAGTGATCCCACCTACAAGCCTGTCATCATGGACAACCATCGCAAGAGCATGAAGCAAGTGGAGAATGTGCTTGGGCCCACACAATACGTGTAGAAAATCTTCCCACATATTGTCATCGTGAGCTGCTGAAACTAGAACCAAGGATAACTATACGAACAGCCATGGCTTCCAAAGATTTCCAGCACGATGAACCATATCCAAACACTAATGGAACTCATTAATGTATTTCAAAAGCACAAGATGGCACTTCCCTCACTTCAATGACTTGAAGAAGTCACGTCACTCATTTCAGTTGGGAACTCAACAAAACTTATTCTTCAAACGCTGCACCATGATGTTCCGAAACACTTCGACGATCAAAAATCAGAGAATGAGAAACAAAACGTGGTTTAATAGAAATAGCAATCACAAATCACATTAACTTCTGCAATCGATAAAATATTTATTGGAGATTCTATAACATATGAGATTTACACAACGGAAACAAAGCCATGAAGAGAGCTGACTCATACACTATAAACCCAGTAGGTACACAAAAAACTCACTCCAACAGGCGAGGAAGTTCAGGCCATTTGAAACAGCGTATCCAATTATCTCTGCATCCGGTAAATAAGTACTGCTTCTCCTGACATATGAGGACACGTGAATAAACTTGACCCGCTCCTAACCGAAAACCCCATGCTTTACTTTCGTTTTCCGAAAATAAAATGAAAAGACCATTGGAGGACACAAGGGATAAAACATAGTCCTTTATGCGGCATGCTGGTACTACAAAGGAGCAATTCAGAAATCGAGAACGTCGCAATATTGAAAGTTCTTGATCTGCAATGAACAGGGATCCACTTTGAGATACGACATAAATGAGACCACCTATGACGGAAACGGAAGCGAAGATGGGTTCTCGCACGTTGACGGCAAGCTGCTGCAAAACGTATACTATAAAAAAGTGTTGTCTCAAAATCTGAGCAAAAGCAAACTCCAACTTTTTTGCCATGAGTCCATCTGAGTTTAACAATCGTTCCATCAACTGAAGAGATAAAACACATTGAATCATGGATCGTCACAGATGAGAACACTGGAGCTTCGCCTCGATAGAGCCACAGCTGCATCCCGTCCACCTATGTATCTTCGTACTTCATAATTGAATAAAAATCAAAACAACTTTTAAGCACACTATCATTTTATTAAGAGCATAAACTCTCATACTAACAGCATCCATTGCTTCCAGACTGCCACTTATAGTTGTTACAAAGACTATATTTTCCCACAAAACAGCTTTTGCAGAAGAACCGCTTTGAACTGGGCTACGCCAGCAGCACTTTTTGAGCTAAAATTAAGAGCACTATGTTCTGAAACTGTATACGAAAACATTCATGGCGAGCTAAATTATGGTGAAGTTCTACTTTAATAAGTAACTGGAACGTATCCCACCTGTGGATTTAGTTTGTAAAGATTTCGATCATACGAAAGAACATATGCACAACTGGCATCGTCGACGGCACAAGATGCTTTTACAATATCACCAGTGGCAAAGCGCCATTCGATATACCCGGTATCCACTGATAGGAAATATACATTTCCATCGAAACCACCTGAAATTGTAGATGCTAAACAGAATCACTTCGTACAGAAAGTGTGGATGCCTTGAGCAATAATTATGAGTAAATATAGTTTTTACAAAAGAAGAAAAATAAAATGCCATAATGTTAACCTTTTATTTGCTGCTTACTATAGTTTTTCACGGTAGGGTGCGATGTGAAAGACAACTACAATGATGCTGAGATATTCACAAAACTTGGTCCGCGTGCCAGATCGAACCGCAACTACCCTTTGCGAAACTTCGCATATTACAGACTGCACCATCAATCCCGCTAACAGGTGATTGCTGATGGAAGCGTTAGGTAGAAAACTAGCTGAGAGAAACGCAAAGCAAAGGCCCTCGTGGTGCTGTGTGTAATACGCGAACCCCGGAAAGGGTAATCATTGTTCGATCTGGTCCGGGATCCAGGCTTTGCGAATATCCCAGGATCGTTGTGGTCAAAATATTACAACTGAACACCAGCGCTAAATATCAATCGGTCGCGAAAAGAAAGAATACATGATTGTGATGCTGAACGAACCTACAGCAATATATTGCCCACAAAGCTCTGGTGAAGCCTCAAACCGGCACGACAGATTAACCTAAAACCAGTAAAAATATCAAAACGTTTCGAAAAAGCAGTTGTTTTGCGGTGTGAGCACTCACTTCCCAAATACAATAACCGTCTTCCGCACGAATACACGCAACAACCCCAGAATGGGAACAGACCACAATTACATCTTTGTCAAGCGATCTAAAAATTCTGACGTCGGTGTTTCCACTAATACATTGCTCTATATCCGTTTTCAACCAACGTTATATGTAGTGGTGTGCCATCTATACACTTCCCAGTGTTACAAGCCCACTTGACAATCGGTTGCATTCCTATGGCGACGAATATCTCCTTGAATGGGACGGTATGCCGTACTTCTGCACAATAGAACTTATAAATAACCACAATCTTTCACCTTTTATCTACTGTCCATTCTTCTTCCATGGAATGCTGATATATGAGCAAAACTCAGAACCTCCGGTGCACTTCTAACCTGCGCTCACTCTTTGCGGGAGTTTTGCTCATATCTCAGTATTTGTTTGGTTGGTAAATAACCTTAGAAAAGCTCTTCATTTACGACAATATAGACTAAAAAAATTAGTAGGAAAGTGAACCATTTAACAAGCCTTACCAGGGACGTCAAGCATTCCAGCCTTATACTTTTGAAGAACTTCAGCTATAGATATGTGAGGAGTCAAAATGTCGTGTAAAGCCTCCACGTGGCCCAAATGCAAGGCGATCTCTGCCGCTTCGGCCGAGCCGATCCCAAAAATCACGGTATTTCACATCAGGTGAAGAAAACAGTTGTTTCACTATGGAAGCTACGGAATACCGAAATCGACGAACGAATGGCTTGACAAATCCATCGCAGATTTTATACCAAACTTGTTAAGGAACAAAAGCATATCGCTTTGAGAATTCATCAGCTTAGAGCACTGCTTCTCCAACAATGCAACCATTTGTGATCGATCAGCTTTTCCTGGAATCAGTGCACTGGATAGCACAGCAGTATAAAATATAAAGATTGCATAGGAGAGATACCCACCATTTGAATTCACAGGTACTCTATCTAGATATACCACCTTCGAGGGGATGAAAGCTTCGGGAATAATATCCCTCATTGAAGCTTCCAATGGTGAGTTTGACAACACGAACAAAACCAAGAACTTCTCTTTGTAGAGTAAAAATTGGGCGAAGGTCACTCCATTTAAAGATGCAACCCGCGTTGATAGTTCTGCAAGGTTACATCGAGTGCCGTTAACCTTGACCTAAATGATGACTAAGAACAATGCCGAGGTTATCGACAAGAAGAAAGTTTTATTTAGTGTTTCACCTAGTTCTGACCACGAAAAAAAACATCCTTTGGACTTGTATTACATGTTGGTACATGCTTGGTCACTAGTAAATAGATTTTGAATTGTAATGGCAAAGTCAAAGGAAGGTCGATATTTAAAATATTCGTTGAATTTTCTAAAAGACAAGATCAAAAAACGAGCACAAATTCTCCAATGGTAATGGAACTACTTCCTTCGCACTTCTAAGCCACTTTTTACACGCAGCTGGTAAATTTGCTACCTGGTCATCGGTTCTCCCAATAATGAAAAATTCGTTCTCGATTACTTCAACCACATCTCCAGTAGCCGTGAACTCTTCACTAAGTACTCCACTGATAAAGCATTGCCTTGTTCCGCCTATAACCCAGATCTATATGGATAGCGAGGTGGATACTGAAAACGAAAATCATAACTAGAACTGACCTATTAAGAGTTCACTGTCCTGAGTTACTGATAATAACGTACACTTCAACGGCGTGCCAATTCCTATTTGTTTGCTCCTAGAACCAAGCAACAGAACCTATTCATGTCCTATCCTTAGTACCTTCTGTCATATGAAACTTCTCAGAAAAATATTCAAACTTTACGAACTTATAAAAAACTTCGGAGACAGTAGCCCAGCATGAGACCTCAGTTAATCCGTAAACATTAAAAACTCTGGTTGGATTTGAAGAAGTGCGATATCGTTTTACCAAATTCAGAGGAAACTTTTCCCCTCCTAAAGATTTTAGTTATTCCACATATCCTGCCTCACTGCTATAAACGATTTCAAAGATTTTGAAACAACAGTTAGATACCGATAAGAAGGCATCGAATTGGTGAACAATCGCCAAGAATCCATGATAGGGTGGTATCGTCCAGAAGAGCCAAGACGGAAGGAGTAAGCTGAAGTGAACGAGTTTTGCACAATTCGAAACATCGATGACAGCGAATAGACCTGGACGAAAGTTGGCTTGTATCTCCTAAGAATAGCAGAGAGCAAGTGAGGATGAGACCGAGTATTGTCAGGTACAAGCAACAGGACAGATGCGCTGAAAGATAATGAAACAGATATCACAAATGTTGTGTGGTAAAACTATAACAGAAATATTAAGCTAAGGATTCAAAAAGCGAATGTTTCTCAGAAATGTCTTGATGATGGTCAACACTCGACACCCCCATAGTTACTTGGATACTTGGATGGCAGGTCCTCAATGGTTGGGTGAGCCTCAACATAATCTCCACTTTTCGGAGATTTGTTGGTTTAGCCATTGTGGTTCTCTGTAGTCCCGAAGTCGGCGGAGCCAAAGTCTGCCCCAGGTCGTCACCGCCACATGCAGTCCGCCGACTCTGTGGATCAAAGGGAGATTTTCCACCATGCGACTAGTTTGATTGCAAAACGGTGGTGGATCCTGGTATTGGTTTATTCTTAGCTGGGCTTCCTAATAATGGAAACGTCAGACTCTTTCCCAGCTTGGGAGACCTTGGTCGAGGGATGAATCACCCCGCCGTACATCGCAACCCGACACCCAAGAACACCTCCCAGTCACAATGAGGTTATAAACCGTTAGGGGGCGACACTCACATGGGTACGCCAAAAAAAGTGATAGCGAAGCGGTAACGGATTTGAAACATTTGCAACGATCTGATAATACATAACTTATACGCGGCCAAAAATAACCCTGAAGGAAACCAAGAGGCATTTTCTGCAGGTAATATTTTCCTGTTGCTCCGTAAGCTTCTGAAAACTAGGGCACCATTTGCAAACAAGCAATCCAACCAAGCACTTTTATCACTCTCCAGAAAAAGTCGAAGTTGTTGATGACGTCTTCGAGCCCAAATTTTATTTCTTTGTTGGTTTTTCAAATGCAGGAACTTTTGCTGCATATCGTGATAGCCGCGCGTAACGCAGTGGTCGAAGGCGCTCTGAAATAAACACGGATGGATCCCAGCGTTCCAGGCTCACCAAGCCCTCCATCCCTCCGGGGTCAGCAAATTGGTACTCGATCTGTATAGGAAGATAGCAGCACTAGTTGGATGCATAGGTACGCCACCACGAGTCATCCAGATATGCATTCAGTCACCTCCAACGATGCTTAATGAAGTCCAATGCATGGCGCATCCCTCAGAAGTCGATCAACGCCGACGGCTTTATCCTTTTTTCAGTTTTCAAGAAAACTAAAGTATGGCATCAGCTGCGAATAGCAACTTATTGGCGCTGCATTTAAAAACTTGTGTGATAAAGATACAAAGAAACTAACCACCGTAGAGACAAGAATATCTCGACTATCGAAGGATCGAAGAAAAACGACGTGGAGCACAAGATCACATCTTCACAGGATATCGAAAACCTCTCCCTAAACGATTTCAGTAGTATACTCAAGGATATAGAAAAGTGGTGGAACAAACTGACCACTACCATAACTGAAATACTGAGATAATTATACTTGGGTACTTGGATGGCCCGTCTTCACTGGTTGTGCGCACCCCAGCATGATTCCCATTTTCCGGAGTTCTGATAGTTTAACAAATGCGGTTCCTTGAAGCACCAAGGTCAGCCTAGCCAAAGTCTGACCCAGGTCGTCACCACCAGATGCAGTCAGCGCCTTTGTGGATTAGAGGGAGATTTGCCACCATGAGACTAGTTTCATACTTGGACGGTGGTCGATCCTGGTATTCGTCTACTCTTAGCTGAGATTCCTGATGGAAAAGCCGGACTCCTTCTCAGCTTGGGAGACCTTGCCAGGGGATGAATCCGCCGAGTAAGTCGCAGCGCGACGCCCAGGAACACTTACCAGCCACAACGAGGCAGTAAATCATTGGGAGGAATACTGAGGTAAATACACAGCAGAGGAACTATGAGAAGAAAAGTAGACAAAACATTTATGGGACAAACTATTACATCGACTACCGAGATGGACGTGAAATATGTTAGTACCTGAAGTCTTCAATATTGGGTTCAATGCAGGAATACGGGACGCCGACTAGCTTTTCCATACCAGTGGTTCCAGAAGTTCGAATGAAGTAGCACAACTCGTTGTCTTCGGTAATATCTACGGCTTTCTCGTTTCTATTGTAGGAAAGTTTCGTCAGCTAAATCACTATATGTTCAATTGCGAACCATTCATAAAATCTGAAAAGGTAGCACTACAGTGCGAAAAAGCCATGTTTGACGTTTCCATATCTTCCAAGGTTTATAAACTTCGATTTGAAATAAAAAAAAAAGCTGTCACACATACTTGAACCACCTATCATATGCCCATTCTAGTGAAAAGATTGATGAAATTCCTACAAATATGGAGCAGATAGAAAATGGCGCTCACGTTTTTTCCATCAAAAAGCCATTTTGCACCGACTGATACAGGATCCTCATCCTCACGAAGAAAAATAAAGGGTACGCGCGTCTCTAGCAAGCTGAAACTATTCATCAGATACAAACCGTATCTCAATTAGACTAAAAACTCACGTGACAAGGACACATATGACTCTTGCCGACCGCTCCATGCGTAGTGCCACAAGGCCACCCGTCGCATCGGCGAAGACCTGCCTCAATGACAATGCCAGCCGTCGAACCTCATGACAGCTCAGATGCAAGTCCTCGCCAGAAGCCAGAACTTCGTGGATCGAGAACTCCGATATTATCATACGAACACAGAATGCGTGAATACCAGCACTTAAAGGAAATATGTTCGCAATTTTGTGGTCTCTACGAGTTACAAAGCGCAACAATTCATAGAGCGGACTGAGTTGAGATGAACTAGGCCAAGAACTGAGCACTTTCCTCCCACCCTCAATAATGTGCAGTGCATTTTTGCTAGTAGTTTCAATCACAAGCACTTAAATTGAGCATATGTAGCAAAAGTATGACGAATTCTATTGAACCATGCCTTTATGAACCTCCTCAAATGAACTATCTCACTTCGTGGTCGGCTACGGAGTACATCGAAAATTTATCGAATAAGAAGCTTAAGAGAGTAGTTCCGCGGAATGTGATGTGCTCTCAAAACCAAGGGTTCAGTAAATGTGGCCCGTGATCATCCACTTGCAGATGAATCAAGAAATGAGAACGCCGGTTTTGGCTACCGACCTCAGAGGAATGGGGACGGAGTAGAACAAACGACGAATCTTGCTTATGTAGCAGAGCACCTCTAACCAATGCGCTATATGGACTCATAAATAACGTTGTAACTCCTTATTTCGGATGACCACTAATAATGAAGGCGGTATCCACGAAAGTACTAAGATTTTTGAGTAAATATCAAGTACCAGCAACCGTCCTGTATAAAAGAGCGCTGCCGTGTGAAGTTGCCTCACTCAGGCGGTGCTCCACTGAAGAAGATTCGACTCGAAACGACGACGAAGACACCACATCGGAAGAACGGACGACTGTGGACGATCGACTTTGATCACTCCGGCTCTGAAGGAGGCGAACGAGCCGGAACTCCACCCGAGCGAACAGTTGAGAAATTGTGTTATTTTCAATGAAAGTATAGACGATAAAGAGCTGACTATCTTATGAAATTTCTAAAACGGTCAAACACTGAGCGGGAAATGAGCCCGGACACTCGGGCAGAACACTAAGGCGCCTAGTTCAAAAATGGCGCTGTTGAAACGTGCTCCAAACCAACGGTGTCCCGTTCATTCGAGCAGCAGGAGATGGACGATGGGGTTATTTATTCGCCGACAATATCACTCAACGAGTTCAGTGCGACGGACTGTGTTTTGGGATTTGTGAACTTTCGGATCCGAATGCTAGGATGACACCTATGTCATCTTCGGAAAACTCGACAAACTGGAGTGGTAAAGTATTCGGACGATATGACGAGAAAGGTAGAAGGGCCCATGTCCTTTCCCGAGAACTCGACGAACAGGAGTGACGAAGTATTCGGACGACATGGCGGGAGAGTAGAAGAAACTATCGTTTGTGATTAGCATCCACTCATTTGTCTTGTTCGTTTTTTGTAATATTATTTTCAGTGACAAAAGAATTTCTCTGAAGTTGATGAGGATGTTAGGGCAGCTGTAATTGTGAGTTCCATCCACGACTCAACATGAGGCACGGGAAATGTTCAAATCTTCCGTTGAGTCTGTTCGGTTCTGATCTGTTTAGCTTCTGAGGATAAAAAAAGAATGGAAAAGCAAGAGGGAGAAGAATGGGGCAATGATAGAATTCGGATGTAACGTACGGAAAAATAATGTACGGAAAAGAGGGTGCGTGTAACCTAGTGGTCGGAGGCGCTCTGCAATACAAGTGGGACCGATTCCCATGCCTCTTACCCACCAAGCCTTCTATCCCTCCGAGGTCGGCAAATTGGCTCCAGGCTTGTCTGGGAGGATAGCAGCACTGGTTCGATACATCGGTTGGCCACTGCGAGTCATTGTAAAGGCCACATATGCATTCAGTCACCTTAGCGATGACTAATGAAGTCGGATGCATGGCGCGTCCCTCAGGGATTGATCAACGCCGAGAGCTTTTTTTTAAATGAAGAACATATCCAGACAGAACAAGACTGCATTTTACTGAAATTTTGTAATGACACAATGAAAACAACTCCATTTCGAACCGCAAGCCTATCCTCCCCTCTCATCCCTTAGTGACACCGAAATGGTGCTCTTCACGGTTGGAATACGCATATCACTATCACCGAACTAACACCGCCAATTGATAAGTAGGCACTCCCGAGTCATACGAGATACTTCAACTCGACGATTAACGTTGGCGGTGAATTGAGCCTTAGCGTGATTTTATCCATTGTTCACGTTGAAAACGTTCCACTGCAATGTGAGTTCTTCGCTGTGCTGTTCCAAATCGAAAGTACATTCGCTTTTTAATATTTTAGAACCTATTTCCCTTTAACTTCGACATGACTAATCAATATTCTCCTTGGTGATTACGTTAAGATAAGGCTGTTATAAAGCCTTTATCAGGCGAGTGCATCGGTGTCTTCGCCTCCATCAGAGCCGCGTTGATCCAAGCCAACTGGCCGGCGACGACCCTCGACGCAATGTGGGTCTTTGGCGTTGAATCGGGTCAATTCCTCGATTTTTCTTCCAGTCCAGAAGATTCAACTCGACGCGACGAAGAAGACCACATCGTAACAACGGCTGATTGTAGACAAGCTACTTGGATCAACGTGGCTCTGAAAAAGGCGAAGGCGCCGAGACGTCCGCCGGATGGAAGTTTTGCAGCAGCAACCTTTTGCTAGCTTACTAATCTATTGTATAATATATTGAAGTATTATATTCGTTCCGTTTTAAGGTTGGTAGATACTGACATCGAGGTGGAATGCGTGCGAGGGTGGCGAGAGAAGCGGAAGGGAGTCGCAAAACATTTGGTGATGAAATATATGCATAAAACAGAGGAAGACGTACCAGGTCTTTTCGTCGCTACAAGAAAAAGACATTAGTCTTCGCACTGAATGCTTTTACATAAAAAATTCATTATTGTATAAGAGAAGTAGGGCGCGTGTGGCACAGTGGTCGGGGGCACCCTGCAACTCACATGTGGAATCGGTATCTGTGCCTATTTGCCACCAAGCCTTCCATCCCTCCGGGGTCGGTGAATTAGTACCAGACTTCTCTGAGAGGATAGCAGCACTGGCTCGATATATCGGTAGGCCACCAGAGTCATTACAAAGCCAAGATATGAATTCAATCACCTCCAACGATACTTAATGAAGTCGATTGCATGGTGCACCCCTCAGGGATTGATCAACGCCGAGAGTTTTATCCTTTTATTATAAGAGAAGTAAATCATGGCTATAAGAAAAGACTACCATATTCCTCAATAATTTGGCTTCGGAAATGGTACGAGGGTGGTGACAACATCATATCTCGCAACGAGTCAGAGTTTGTAGTCCGAAGAATTGTGTGGTCACTTCCCTCTTCACCCACTCTTCGATGGTCAAGAAATCGCGCTAATCATAAATTTCCTGTCAAAGAATTCACAGATTCATGACATCTTTGTTAGAGTCAATGCATAAAAAATCAACAATCACAATCATTACTTCTGATCGATGCAAATCTTGTGAGATCTACACCTTAGCGTGAACACCACATGCATACCACGTGGTGTGATGTCGGACATCTTTTCTTCAACAGGTAGCGCACTACACTTAATCTAGCGCGATGTTCGTGTCGACCGAAGCGTAATTTATTGTCGGTAGCGGAGTTCACACAACTCGTCCGACATTCAAACATTGATATCAGGAAATGCCAACGATGCTGGTTTTTCGATAATGTACGAATTTTTCGATCACTACATTATGGGTACCTTTATTTCCATCTCATTACCCAAAATTGATATAAGTCACCATAAAAAAGCATAGAAGGATAATGCTCTCGGCGTTGATCCATTCCTGTGGGATGTGCCAAGCATCTGACTTCATTAAGAATCGTTTGGTTACGACTGAATGCGTAGCTGGCCTTTACAATGACTCGCGGTGGCTTACCGATGCATCGAGCGAGCGCTGCTATCCACCCAGGCAAGTCTGGTATCAATTTCCCGACCCCGGAAGGATGAAAGGCTTGGCGTGTCTGCAGCACGGAGATCAATCCCTTGTGTATTGCAGGACGCCTCCGACCAATGCGTCACACGCCTCCCTACAAATCACCGTAATAATATAGAAATTTTCAAGGAAAATGCACATGAAATTGCATTTCAACACATTCACAACGAAACCTCCTCCATAGGAGTCATTTACAGTGGAAGACTGTGCCCGGTGTGAGGCAATGAGTGAGGCGAAAAATTAGGAGTCGTCCCTTGCGCCGATCATGAAGAGTTAGGCGTCGTCGCGAATGTGTTCAGGTGGTATACGGTATTAATGGATGAGATATCATTTTAAAGCTAGGAATCAAAGTTCGAAAAACAAAGCCAAAGTTATTTTTCCAACAACCTACCATTTGTTGTTGTTCCATGTCCACGGTATTTTGCGAGGTTCTGTGCTGGAGTCTCATATATTTCTGCAACCTGTTACCATTTTTGTACGCTATGCTCGTATACAGATCCTAAAGCCTCACTTTGATTCGACCTTTCAACTCTAAACAATTAACTTAATGGTGGACTTTATTGATTTAACTTAAGACCATTAGAATCTACAGATCTTTGCCAACAAGATACAAGCTTTCTCAGCACCTTCTTCGATTATTGAGTAAAGGGGAGGTTGATAAGAAGATTTATTCGGCAAACGTTCGCCTTCGCCTTTAAAACGTTATTAATGGATGAGATATCTGACAATGGATGGGCATTTCAAGCCTAATAGATGTAAAACTGCTTTCTACAACGTGGGTTCGTGTAACAGCAGAGTCAACTACGGAGTTCCACACTGTCATCCGGATGCTCAGCTGAGAGTAAACCACGACGCTGATGCGCCCTGAAGTTACCCGATGATTAAGAGGATTATATCTGGCATGGATGATAACTGTTGAGTCGTACATACAATATTATGGTGTGCACTTTAGAACATTCGAATACGGAAGGCGGCGAGCATGAATTCACCAATGCTGACGCAGCTGCACTTTCACCGAATGTCAATACTCCGCCATATGACAGCCTTAAGGTAAGAAACGTTAGCAACACAAACAGCTAGCGTTAGTGTTAACAGTAGAAAGCAACTATGGGTTCCAACTCGATCATGTGTAGGCATATTTGGTGAAACTCGATTGACAGTGTCAAATCAATCAAAGGTTCAAAAAATCTATTTAACTCTTATAGTCCGACGCGAGTGGATTTCCGCTCATGCAATGGGAATATGGACGAGCGTGACTAGATATCCACTCTTTCATTGCGTTGTTAGTTTTAGAGCGCAAAGGTTTTTCAGTATACTATTCATACTCGGTCAATAGATTGTTCAACACAGATGATCATCGTGCTGGCCATATCACCTGGAAAGCTATCCTTTACACTTGATACTTTGTAAAAAAAAAGCTGCTTTTTTTCTCAAAAAGTCAATTACGAGCAAAAAACTGTTGCTGACGAAATCAGCAACAACCAGAGGCCATGATGTGTACAGAGGTGTCTCTGCTGTGTTGAACCTGAGCAACCTCTTTATATCTTTCTTGCCGTTTCTGGCAGTAAAACTTTTCAAGTTCTTTCTTCAAGGGTTCTTTGTCAGCTTTTCCAGTTTTGATGTTTTAGAATGCATGGATGCTTAGATGCTTGGACGGCTCGTCCTTACTGGTTTGCGGTCCCAGCATAATCGCCATTTTTTGGGGTTTTGTTGGTTTAGCTATTGTATTTCGTTGGAGCCCCAAGGTCAGAGTAGCCAAAGTCTGCCCCAGTTCATCGCCACAGGCAGTCGCAGCCATTGTGGATCAGAGGGAGATTTACCACCATGCGACTAGTTTGATACTAGGACGGTGGTCGATCTTGGTGTTCGGAATGCAGCACAAAAATCCGGACCTTGCTCATCAGATCGCTGAGGACAAATAACATGTCGTAGGCAAAATCACTCAAAAATTGCCGTTAATTTCAGAAGATATCAAAGTTAAAGGTGTGTTGCTAATGTTGACGAGCAGGAGATTAGGTACTTTACGTTTCTCATGTGATCATATGAGTTTACAGTACATTGTGTCAATGGAAAAGGTTGAAAGACGTTTCCAGAATAATAAACTTTTTTCATGTATCACACCTCATTCTACCAAACGAACTGTAGTTAGTTCCTTTCCATTCGAAAACAAAACCTGTATTAGAGAAATATATTTTCAGCTTATGTGCGTCGAAAACGAGCTTGGTCAGCCCAGAAGCGCAGTTGGAGGAGGTTCCGGAGTCAGTTGGTTTTTTGTCCACTGTGTTCTCTGTCCAAAACTGTTGGTTACTATGCACTTCAGAATGATGCGTAATGGCGGATGTGAGTTCGTTGCATATGAATTATCAAATGAAACTTAGATGTATCAATATTTACTTTTTATTTTCTGCCTTCTATTATTTTTATGGCAGGGTATTAAGCGAAATACACCCCACCGCAAACACCTGCGGTCCGGAGTTTTGCAAATATCTCAGCAATCTTTTAGATGTATCAATTCTACATGCGTGGAGGCATGCTACTGCATGCCTTAATCGTTTTTGATTACTTCCTCCTATTCCAAACGTAGTATTCCCTGTACCACCTGTCCTCTGGTTGGTCATAGAGTAGCCCAAGCTGCTGAGAACGAAGCTTCCATTTGCCCATATTGCGTGAAGGTATATGCCAGTGGGTTCTGCTCCTCTCTAAAAACTGCGCGAATAATATTTTTATTCTTGCATTTGCTTCGAGAGATCTAACCATCGCGTGTATGTCTTTGCTGCTGTTATCTCGTGGAATCCGCTAACGACTGTTGTTCTTCACCCGTCGCTTAGACCTATCACACGTGTGGTCTGCACAATTTTCCATATTTCAACGTGCATAACCGTCTTTGACCTTGAGCGCAGGACGGAACATTTTCCCTCTCGCTTGCGTTACCCGGGATATTGCCAATACATGTCTCCCTCTTTCTGTCGGTCGCTGTTGTTGAGTGGTCGTCCACTCTGCTTACCTAGCGATTAGATTTTTAACGAATTCGATGAGCACATTTTTAAAGGAATGGAGGGTAAACCTCTCGGCGTTGATCAATCCCCGCGGAACGCTCCCTACATTCAACATCGTTAGGCGCCGTCGGAGATGATTGAATACATATCTAGCCTTTACAATGACTTGTGGTGGGCTACCGATGTATCGAACCAGTGCTGATATCCTCCCAGACAATTCTGGTGCCAATTTGCCGATTCCTTAGGTATGGAAGGCTTGGTGGGCCTTGGGCGCGAGGATCGATCCCATATGTATTGCAGGGGGCCTCCGACCATTGCGCTATTCGCTCGTTTCAGTACGTTATTATTTCTATTAATTCCGATTGCATAAAACTCGAGTCCTGGATGTGATTAAGTTGTTGAAGGCAGCTTCAACTACGGAGTGTTTCTTTTTGAAGCATTTAACGCGCAAGGATTTGTCAAAATGCTTCAAGTGACATTCAGCAGGCGAGGGTCTGGCCAGCACGTGCATGAAGCACAGTTTCGTAAACCAGCTGCTTCAACTTTTACAGTGGTAGTAGTGCGACGTATGGTCAATTCGTACAGAACTTATTTGTCGAGTTTCTTCGATTTCCAAATTTTTACATACTCCGGAACTGTTGAGATGGTTAGACTGAGTTCTACAACAATTCCCGAAGGGTTTTGCGTGTGTTTGCTTTCATCTTAGCTTTCAATTCATCGCTGTCAACAGCAGAAGGATATCTGAGACTTTCTTCTTCCTCAGTGTTGAATTCGTCACAACAAAATTTTTGAATCCAACGTTGCAGTATTAATCCAATAACGCTTCCTTTACTCTATATGTCGACTCGTTTGAACTGCGCATCTCCAAGTTCGAATTCCTAGAAGTAGATTTGTCGGAATTGCTGTTTTGACACCTGCAAGTCTAACTTTTAAGCTTTGTAAAAAATGCAATTTATATCACGATTCAGTTCTATGGACTGAAAACGCGTAAAATTGGTTTTGGATCGATACGTAATAGTACAGGATTCGAAGTCGGTAAAACATATTCATGAAGAAATTACAAGTCGTGAATTAATTCCCGATCGATCTAACACAAGGAGGCGGCTCGTTATAAGGACCTGTTCCACTGCAGGAAACCGAGGCAAGCTTTCCTGCCCTATAGTATGCGAAATACTGCATACTTGACGCTCCTGTACTGTATTCTTTAAAACTCTCTATGCGACTGTCGTGGATAAGGCTGATACAGGGAGACCAATAACATCTCAACGCTATTGTAGGTGGCTTAAATCTAGTAGAAATATAGAGATCTATGTGCGCGCACAGAGGTGCGTGTTGCGCAGTGGTCGCAGGCGTCCTGCAACACACATGGGATCGATCTCCGCTCCCAAGGCTCATCAAGCCCTCCATTCCTGCGAAGCCGGCAAATTGGTGCCAAACTTGTCTGTAGGGATAGCAGCCTGGCTCGATACATGGCTAGGCCACTATGAGTCATTGTAAAGGTCATATACGCATTCAATAACCTCCAACAATGCTTAATGAAGTCGAACGCATGGCGCATTCTTCCGCACTCTAATTCTACAGGACTTGGTCATATAACGTAGGGTGTTTGCTACACATCATCACACTGGCCGGGCAAAAGGTGCTGCTGGCAATTAAATCCTGTTCGTGACGAGAAAACAATCTCGCTTGGGAAGAGTTTGCACCATAAGTACCTAGTTTTCTTGAACCATTAATGTTTCAACTCTGACGAATAATGTTTAAAATTGTGGAACAATGCCGACTTTGATAATCGTCGATATCGACTACCCTACGACAATATATGACGAAGGAGAAGTCGAGACGTTGTATCATGCGAAGATTCTGAGGACAAAGAGAATCATAGTGAATCGACTCTCATTGAACCTCGGATAAATGATCAATGTACCTTATCTCATTAATAAGCTAACACGAGATTGTGACCAAATATTTATTAGACTAACATTTCGACGTCTTCATCTGATCTTAGCCGATGATTCGAGTCGATGGTCCATAGAAGAACATATGAACGTTTCGATTAGAGATTCATGCTAATTCGCAATTGTGGAAGCTCTCAATGTCGGAAATGGGGTCTCTCTACAGACAGCATAATACCGCAGTAAGACACATGATAGTAGACGGACGGTTTTCCCCAGTCGATCTCACTGTTATCTCAATATTTTACTTCGGTAGGATCATAGCTCTCTACAACAATCCCATTTTTGATAAGAAGGAGAGAAAACTGAAAAATTCTGGATACGAAATTCTAATTAATTAATTCTTTGAATTGAAAGGGATATGAATGCAGCTGTATTCTATGTCGGGTTATTGAAACTAATGAACATCAATTTCCACTTACTTACTTGTCTATGCACCGGAAACAATACAGCCGATGACAATAATAATGATGACAATAACAGCAATAACACTTACTGCCTGTACTTCCATGGATCTTCCTCACAATATGGTCTCCTACCGGCTTGCTGCGAGGCAACGTGGCGCGTCCGTATTGAGTGGATAGGGGTTAATCGTGGGCCAAAACTGACCTTATTCTTCGCTGAAGCGCAGGTGGATTCAGAAGATTGACTCCCTTTCTTCTGTTGCACCAATTTCACACATATCTCCTAGGTTTATGAAGAAATATCCATGCATGCGTGCGTGGGTGTGTCTTTGTTTGGGCGGATTGTACTCTACGAGTCCATTCCTCCAGAAGCCTGCAATCAAGTAACAGGGACCATATCGCAGGCAATTCTTAGTATCTTGTTGAGTAAATGCGAGGTGTTATTTCTATTCTTTATTCACGAATAAGCTGACGTTTCGGCGGATTTCGGCTTCCTCAAAGCCTGGAAAGGTCAAATTGATAGCAATCTATTCGGCCAAACACCTCCACAACCAAACAAGGAAAACGCTAAACCTAAATTTCAATCACATTGAACACAGCTCTGCACACTCACCGCTTTCTATGAGTCTTCCACTAAATATGTCGCATGAAGACCAACCGCACAAAATTCACGTGGAAGCGTAATGTGTTCCTTCCATCAGAATAAGGGTCTTATATACTGCCCAGTATCACGCGTGATAATGAGGCATTCTTCCCTGCGGTTCATTTCCGGATTTCTGGAATTAATCCAGAGTGCCTCGAGGGTTTTTCGCGCCTGTGTTCTTGATTCGCGTGCGAGGATCGTGACACATACTTCAAAGTCGTCCCCGTTATGTCTCTGGGTCCTATGCGTGCCTAGCGGGATATTTGGTCTATTTTTGCAGGCTAGGTGTTCTTTCATGCGGACACAGAGGGGTCTACCCGTTTCGCCAATGTATTCGTCACCACGCGTCTTACAGGAGATCAGATAAACTGTACCCAAGCTCATGCAATCACCGTCTCTACCATTAGGGCAAATTATGCAATTTTGCATTGCACGTAGACGGTCATATAGGCGGTTACGAACTAGCTGGCGCCTCAGTGTACTCGACTGTCGATCTAAGACGATCCTTTGTCTAAGCAACAGCGCTTCTTTTACAAGTCGTAAGTATCTTGTTGGTACATCTTGCAGTAACTCCCACAGCCGACTTTCTATTAACCTCGGCATTGATCAAGTAATTCTTCGTATTCTTGTTGAGCAAACACGAGGTGTTATTTCATTTCTTTATTTACGTACATGCTGACGTTTTGGCGGATTTCGCCTTCCTCAGAGCCTGGAAAGGCCAAGTTGACAGCAATTTATTCGGCCAAACACCTTCATAACCAAACAAACAAATATTGCAGGCAGTTAGAAGTCATATCCAACAAATAAGCTCCACATCTATTCTGAAATAGACTGGCAAGCTACCCGTGAGTACGACAAGACTCTAAGCCCAGAAATTAGAAAATTATAAACGAGTATCAGGCGACAAACACAGTAAAATAAAATGGCCAGAGTCCCGCACCCCGAAAGGGCCCCAATGCGGTGTCGTTGCGTAGGACGAATGCGGAGAGGGTGTTGAAATCCCACGGTCATCTTAGGCTGCCTAAATCTCAAAGGACTGCACTAGCGATCTCTACGTACAATGCACGCACACTGGCATCTGAGTCTTAGATACAAGACTTGATCATACAAGCGAGAAGAATAAAGTAAGGTAGGACGTCATTGGACTGGCCGAAATGAGACGACACCATCCATTCAACCCGTCTACGACACTAGAGAAGAAATGTTGTTCGGATAATGGAACAGTAGAGGATCCCGAGACGTGGGCCTTCTGGTCAACACGAGTTTGGTCATTAACATCGATTCATTCGAACAATCCGAATAGGATATTTACAATTGAAAAGTACTGGATTCATACGGGCTTCGATAATCTTCGTCGTCTAGGCACCGACATCAAGCTGTGACGAAGACGAAGTAGAAGCGTTCAATATGGTTAAAGAAGTTCTACAAAGGAGACCACACATTCTTTAAGGTCATTATTGGAGACTTAACACTAAGATTATATCCAAGAGAACGTTATATTAGGACCCACAGATTGGAACGGAGCGAACAGGGTGGAGCGCTTCCTGTTATGGGTATTATTAAACGATAGTAAATCACTGAAAGGGATAATAGGAATGGTAATGGAAACAATAACAAAGTAATACGGGTAATATTTATGCAATACCACTATGTGGTCCGGTCGAGATTACAGAGAGTTTCTGTTTAAATCATCATCGTTCAAGTGTTTTTCCTCATTCCGCTGACTATCTCGACATGCTTCATCTCTGCTCCGTTGGCCTTTATGGAGTTGGCGCTCGGTCAATATACGTCGAAACAGGCCGCTCATGTCTTTGCAAGGATAAGCCCAATCTCAGCCGGTAAGCTACCCATTTCAGTGCTGAATAATTTAGTCACTTGTTTCTAAATATTTTGCTGACAAAACTTTTATGAGTTTAACATATTCGGTTATACGTATAAACGACAAAAAGTGCAAATAGTTACCGTAGTCACGGTTGAAACAGTCGATTAACAAAATATTTGTCATTTCAAGTGATTTCTTTAGAAATGGAATAACAAGAAGGTTTGACAAGTTTCTAATCGCATTCACTTAGGCATTGGATATACTATGCTTGTGATGAGATTTCTGCTCATTCTCAGTCTTAAAACTGAGCACAGGTATATTTTAGAAATTTCTATGCTTTATCTTATCCTTATCCTCTTTAAGACCGGATTCCGTTAGTTTTGGAATGTGTTGCAGGTTTTGTTCAATATTTTGGGAGCTCATTGGAAGTACGTTCTTTGAGAGGAGAAATGTGGAGTGTTTAACGACAAGTAGCGCAGGTGCAGGCATAGAGCTGAACTTCTTATTTGGGTTTGGATTTAGTTAATCTCATCTGAATACGAATGAGATCTAGCTGTGTGTTCCGTCTAAATGGCAAACGTTAGCCGCTTCAAGCAATCCTTTCATTCCATGGATATACAAATCCTTCTATACCGTTGTTGTGCCAATTCTTCAATACTGAAGCAGATCACTCCATTAATATCACTACACGACATGCGTTTCCGCCTGAGGTTAAGAAGAAACCATTGCTCATTCCAGACTGTTACCTGCCGTATGCGTGCAGTTCATCAAAAATCTTCCTTCTTGGAGAGTGCTATGATCTACGCGAATTAACTATGGTCTTTTCTTCATTACTTCATCAATTCACCTTTGAATTTTTCATAATTGCTAAAATAAGGAAACCTTTAAGAAACAAAACCTCACGACTGAGTCTCTGATTTATTTGCAAACACGTCAGTTATTGAGAGAAGAAATTTACAAGAGCGAGTACGCACAGCCGATACCATCGGAGAAACGGTAACGTGAAACCTGTTAACGAATCTGTTAATCTTGTTTTGGCATTATTACTGCTACAAATGAGGATTTTCACTCAAGAAATCTTTTAGTTCGTGCTCTCTTTATTCTAACATATTTATCAGTAATAAACATCACAGTTACTAAGTCTCACAGCAGAACTATGAACGGAACAATTGCCGTGTGCCTAAAGCTCCTGCGCTCACGCTACGTGAGCAGAAGACTGTCACCACCACTTTTCGGCTAAGAAGAAAGACAACTGACTGACGTTCATTGTGAAGAAGACGAAATCCACCAAACACACTAGTCGAAGTCGGATGTATTTTCTATAAAATTAACTTAAATCGGCCTAAGTATGGATATGAAATGAAGAATTGGTCTCGATGATAGAAAGTTAATTTCTGGAATCGCTCTAAAAGGAATCGGTGCTTAATTTGCCTGCTAGAAGTGATGTATATGAGCATATCTAGGGTAATTGGATCGATGCCGGGAGGACACCGAGTAGACGGCATTCTTGCGTTCTTCATGGTGTGTCTTGTGTGTTCCAAAATAGGTGTATCCAAGTTCTCAAAGGTAAGGAAATCCATACCAACTTCAACAAATATTAGGCCCAATGAATGAAAGGAAAATGTGGGAAGAGTGTTGAGTTCATGAGGAATTCCTAGCAATAACATTGGTTGGCAACAGTGTAAACATCAGCGCATTAATTAGTCATTCTTAAAACGCTATCCTTTACGTATTGACATGGAAACAAATCGTATCGGGACGATTCTATCAGAAGTACTGAAATTCCGAAAAGTCTCTGAGAGAATGGGTGGGCACCAAGAACAACCTCTTCCAAGACGAAAGAGATTAAAAAACATGAAGCGCTCGGCGTTGATCTATCCCTGGATGCGCCATGCATCCGACTTCACTAAGCATCGTTGGAGGTGATTAAAGGCATTTCTGACCTTGACAATGACTTGCGGTGGTCTGCCGATGCATCGAGTCAGTGCAGCTCTCCTCCCAGGCAAGTCTACTACAAGCCTGCCGACTTCGAAGGAATGAAGGGCTTGGTGGGCTTGGGGCGTGGAGATAGATTCCATGTGTATTGCAGGGCGCCTCCGACCACTGCGCTACTGGCACTACTAAAACTACACCACTCCGCGACGAAATATGATCTGTACTAGGAAGGACGATAACGAACCTCTGCATTCTCATTTGAAAACGAAGTGTGCTACGTTTTCAGTACCTGTAGATTTTGTTCAAACATTCTCTCATTCGTATTGGTAGGACTATTTAGGCTTCTCCAGTTATTGTGATGTTCTCCTTCATTGCTATTATGCTCACAATATTTTCACTTCTTCCCACTGGCTACTACACGGTGTTTCCTAAGTTCTTCACGGTGAGTGTGTGATCTTATTTCCAATGATTTGTAAGAAGTAATAGCTACACGTAGTTTAGGTGCTCAACAATGATCCGTCCTATTTGTTCTCGCTGGACACATGGGCAGAAGCAGTTATAGTGGTAATACGTTAAGTAATGAGTGTATTCATAGCTGTGAACCAGAGAGATCAACAAGGATGACAAAAGTGACAACAGTTGACTTTATAACACTGACTACACGGTTTTAGGGAATATAAGATGCGTTGACATTTTGATAGTAAGTTCTCAGTAGACTGACTCACAATGTATCGCCATCTCACAGCACGGAGACAGCGGCTGCGGTTGGCTGTCATCTTGAGGGTGGTGCTTTTATGACATGAGTTAATGGCATAACAGTTGATTAAGCTGAAATTTAGCAAGCATAATACAAATTTTTTAAAATAATAACAATAAAGCCAAAGCGCCACTATAGAAAGTTTCCGCGCGAGCATGGGCTCGTTGAGAGGCAACGACACACAATTGTGATGTGATTTAGTCACTGCTGCTTCTATCGGTCGCAGATGGTTCTCTTCATTCACTTGGAGCGACCAGTACATTCGACACTAACATTCTACAGTAAGAATTGTATATGACCAGAAAATTTGCACCGATTCGAGAGTAGCACTTAACTAGTCCCTTGGCGCTTTCGAAATTGCGGTACATTAATAATGTTAACACATAACGCCCTAAGCTGAATTTGTCGAACAACTAACAATAATTTCTAACCACTATGATGCTGAGATAATTGCAAAACCTGTAGTCCAGATACCGGTTTGAGGCCGCGATTACCGTTTCCAGGGTTCACGTGTTCCACATTCCACCACCTAGGTCCCCGTTCTGCCGATCTCTGAGCTAGTTTTGGACTCTAACAGTGCCATCAGCAATCACTCGTCGACGGGAACGGTCTGAGGAGCACAGGACGGCACTGAACCCAGTTAAGCCATAGTATAAATAAAGCTGTTAACAATCAATCATCTTTTAATATAGCCTTAATGATGGTGAGATATTTGCAAAACTTCGGACCATTGGTGTCTACGGTGGGGAACGAACGCGTTGTTGTTCTTTCCGTGGAGTAACGCATTCACCACCACACCATGCGGGTCCTTCGTTTCGCCTGTCTCTCAGCTAGTTCTATCGATCTTTGCCACAGCATTCACCCGTTAGCGGGATTGATCTGGGCAGCCCAAATCGGCAACGAACCCAATTAAGCTGAGACCGCAGTTATAATCACAATTTTAACCTATTATTTACTGCCTATTCTTTTTAACGGCAGGGTATATAGCGCGTTCGTTCTCCACCGCAGACACCTGCGATCCGGAGTTTTGCAAATATTTCAGCATCATTAAAGTTATATTTCGCAATGTATACCTTGCCGTTAAAGAAGAATACGCAGTAAATAAAACGGTTAAGATTCTGATTATAACTGCATCCCCAGCTTAACTGGGTTCGATGCCGATTTGGGCTCCCCAGATCAATCTCGTTGACGGGTGATTGCTGATGGAAAAAGATCGATAGAACTATCTGAGAGACAGGCGAAACGAAGAACCCGCATGGTGTGGTGGTGAACGTGTTACTCCCCGGAAAGGACAATAGCGCGTCCGTTCCACACCGCAGACACCTGCGGTCCGGATTTTTGCAAATATCTCAGCATCATTAAAGTTATATTTCGCAATGTATACCCTGCTGTTAAAAAAGAATAGGCAGTAAATAAAACATCTTTTAATAATTTCTGAGTTACTAAGTTAAGTTTTCTCAGTTAAATTCTGAGAAAGTGATAACTTCTTAGACTTATAGAAGTGACTTCGTTCTATCGTCTTGAACACATTTGTATTCTTTATGTGGTATAATTTCAGTTTTAAATATGTTTAGAATTAATGATCAAGAAGCCCATAACGATAGTTACGCACTTACTTGGGTACTTGGATGGCTTGTTTTTAATAGTTGTGCGGCCTTCAGAATAATTTCCATTTCCTCAGAGTTCCGCTGGTTTTGTGGCTCCCTGGAGTCCAGAGGAAGCCTGACCAAAGTCTGCCCCAGGTCGTCACCACCACAGGCAGTCGCCGCTCTTGCGGATCATAGGTAGATTTGCCATCATGCGACTAATTTGATACCAGGTCGGTGGTGGATCCTGGTATTGGTTTACACTTATATGAGCTTCCTAATGGAAAGGCGGA
The DNA here is from genome assembly GCA_900624975.1 of Angiostrongylus costaricensis. NCBI lineage: Eukaryota > Metazoa > Nematoda > Chromadorea > Rhabditida > Metastrongylidae > Angiostrongylus > Angiostrongylus costaricensis. Next base: position 12,689 of record UYYA01004785.1, on the reverse strand, counting down.
TTCTATGAAGGTTAGGTTTTTAAAATTGACAACAGAATAGCGGTAGCTCTCAAACATAAACGATATACTTGTAAAGCCCATGGTATCACGCTGGATGAAATCTCGCTTGCTGATTTGCTTTCGGGTTCGAAACATAAGGTTCTCAGCATCGAAACAGATGAAAAAAAATGTTATTGGGTGCAGAAAATCACAATCTCATGTTGGTAAGATAAGATGACTTGTGTTTTGTAAGCAAAATTGATTCTCATTTTTTCCGACATCTAATATGAGCAGAGCTGTGGTGTAAATTTGAAACTGGTCATTATTTTCGCACCGAATTCACTGTCTACTATACATTTCTGGTGTTATGTGTTAAATTATTACATGTTGCTATTATTTCATTCTTTACTAAAACCTAAAACTAAATAAGGGCGAATGTGGCGCAGTGGTCGGAGGCGCCCTGCAATACATATGAGATCTATCTCACGCGCCCATGGCTCATCAAGCCCTTCGTCCCTCCGCGGTCGGCGAATTGGTACAGACTCGTCTGGGAAGATGGTAGCACTGACTCGATACAACGGTAGGCCACCGTGATTCATTGCAAAGGCCATATACGCATTCAATCACCTTCAGCGATGCTTAATGAAGTCGACTACATGGCACATCCCTCAGGGATTGATCAACGCCGAGAACTTCATCCTTCTTTTCATGTGTTAAGTACAGTAGAAGACCTTTCTTACTATACGACTTACCAATAAATTTTTCCTCTTCATACAGATAAATTATGGAAACCAATCACTTTTTCTTCGTATTCAATTCCTCCACACTCATTTTCAGAAATGTTATTGAGATAACAGCCTTCAACTTGTGTTACGTGACAGTCGCTAGCATAGCGTTCGGAATGACAACAGTTGTTGGCTTGGAATTAGAATACAGGCATAACAGAAGAATTGACGTGCCAGCTGAAACTCTGCGTTGGTGATCCGTTTGCTTGTCTCCGTTCGTTTTACAAATATGATAAATACGGCAAAATAAAAAATAAATGACAAAATAAGGGACGCTTGTGGCGCGTTGGGTTAGACTTTCCCTACAATGCATGCTGAATTCATCGCTGCTTCGACGTTAGGCCTAGAACTCACGAAGCCACTCGTCTATCCGTGGTCTGTAAATTGGTATTGTACCTCGGTAAGTGATTGTATAAGTCAGACGTGCATTCACTCATCTATACGATGCTTGATGAAGTCGCATGCGCGTGCATCCCTCAGAAGGTGATCAACCTTTTTTTATATGACCCGTCTTTATGTCTTCTGTGCGGATCCCAGCACTCCTCACATTCGATACGTTTCCTTGCATCGATTGGCCACGAAGATCTTCCAACTTTTACTTGTAGCTTCGGCTACTGCTTGAAGATTTTCATTTTATCTTGAATATCATAAAATGCTGGTCAAGTCGATTCTGTCTGGAATCCTGAGATAGCCGGAACTGGAGCGTTCCTAACTAGATTGCAGAGAGTCATTTTTTCCCGAACAAGTCCGGCACCAATTTCCTGACGCCGGAGAGATGTGAGTCTTGGTTGATCCCAAGCGGAATGGAACTAGCACCATGCTCTGCCTATCCTATCCTATCCTCCCCTGATCTCTTTAAACAGCCAGAGAGATCAAGCTTTATCCTTTATTAGTTATGATAAAATAGTAAAGGGTAAAGCGTTTGGTGTTAGTGAATCGCTTAGCGGTTTGCCATGCACTAAACCTCAGTCGTAAATTAGTTGAGGTGGTACGATGCATGTTTGACCCACAACCCAGGATCTATTTTCCCGAGCTAAGCGGCCACTTCATGCTGCAAACCATTTACTAAATCGCAAAATCATTCGGAAAGAATAATTTTCTCAGCGCTATCATTCTTAACGACTTCTCCCTTTAACACTTTCCCATAACAAATGTTCTTGCTTTTATAAACAACGCAGCCAATCGTACTTTATTATTAAAAGTTTTTTGGCATTCTCATTTCAACTTGACGAAAGATATTTATTTTCTTTATGTTCTAGGCGCTCTTATGAAATGGAAGATGGAGTCGATGAACTTCGCGACACCGTTGTACTTCTTTGGCGTTTCAAACGCATACGCAAAGGGGGCAGGAATGATATTGGCAGCGTCAATGACGGTCCTATCCACTGCATATCATGTACGTTTTGACGAAAATGACAATACCTCAGCATTTCTTTTCAACCTTGCTGTCCCTCACTTTTATGGTTTATTTCACAGTAAAGCTCGATATGAGTAAATCGACAGTTTCCTCCGCCCGATGTCGTTGTTGTCCCGAACTTTTGAGCGGGGTCACAAACCATCGCTTTTCCCGCGACATTCTCTTTCCCATGTAAAGGAGGGAAAGTCACGGAATTCAAGAAATCAAATCGGTTGACCACCATCAACTGTTGCTAATGATTCATAACAATAGTAATACCTTTTGGCAAAATGCCATAATCGGCATTGATGAAGAATACGACCGCCTCGTTCAACACTTTCGCGTTAATGCTAAAAAGTACGGTAATTCGAAAGTCATGAAAAGATTCCTATGTACAGGAACATTCGAGCTTACACCCCTGTGTGGAATTGTACAAAGCGTAGGCAATCGCCAACATAGGTCCGAATCTGCAAATCTCTCTGGATAAAGTCGATTAGAGAAGACCTTAAGGAGAAAAGAGGCGAAGTAATGGACGAAACTGCAAAGGTTAGGAAAGGCATTAGTAGCGCCAGCCGAAACTTCGCCAATTATCAGACTAACACTATCGCAATCCAACGATCAGACGAAACGGTGACGGCTTCCAGAAAAGCGATGGAGAATAGTATCCACGAAATTACTTTGCTGTTTTCAGCTGCCAAGTCTTTCTGCCTCTGTAGGTAGTTTGGATATATCGTCCAATATCATCAAATCAGCCTGCTGTTTCCCATCTAGAAACTGTTTCATTCTTAACAAGGTTGGTAAAACATTGGAATAAGGACAACCATGTCAGCGTTTCAGTCATGGTGCGTTTGAGCAAGATTTAGTACGTGGCTCACAACTACACGATCAGGAGACTCACAGAAGTATCGCGATAGTACAAGAGATGGCTCTGTTTTACTTTTATCAGCCTAGCAAAAGCGATTGACTTATTTGAGACAGAAGTAGTGATAGAAACTCGGGACATCCAGGGTCGCCACTTAACGCGTCCTATATCCTTACTGGGCTCAACAACAATTTCAGAATAAGAATATCACCATACCGTAACGGTATTAACATCAACGTAAAGAGAGGGGTTCGATTAAGCCAAACCATTTCGCCAAAATGACTTACATCTCACTCTCTCTCTCTCTCTCTCTCAGCTATATACATTTGGCGAAGCTCCATGCCCACCTTTTCAACTCAACGACACTTCCTGCATTAAAATACGTGCCGGGAACCGAGTCGCTAAGTAAGCGGGATAAAAAAATACTCCGCGTTATCCAAGGAGCAGTCGTAAGCATGATGCTAGGAGCATCCCGTATCACGCCAATGAAAAAGCGAATGCAAAGTCCCGCCTTCCGTCAACGATTAAAGAAAAAACGCCGTTATGCACGTGAAAATGTCGAATACCAAATGGACCGAAATAGTAACGCATCTGAACGACAAACGATCGATAAGGGCCATCGGCGGCTGAATTCGTCGGGATGTCAAATGCACAACAAGAAGAGCACCGAAGCGATGTGCAGAGCTCTTCACGAAGACTCTGCAAGAATGGCAAGAAAGACATTCTCAATGAGTCCTTAAACGGCGCCTAACTCACTGTGGTTCACCGAACAGGGAGAAATGGAAGGATTACTGGCCTTTGCTCGAGTCTCTCGACAGCCAGCGGAAGTAAAGATGTAAACATGGTAGAAATTGTAATTGAATTCAGAACCTAGTATTTACGCTAATACTTATGGTGACCGAAAAAACCGACAGCTCTCGTGTAGCAAAATGATTTTTGTTTAGTTACTGGCTGTGGAGGATGTGCTAATGATGCTTTGCTATTTCTTCCCATCCTTCCTGAAAGTGCACCCTTCCGTTGTTCAGCATTGCGTCGAAAGTGTTGTCTTCATCACTATCTCCTATGAATACTTTATGCTCGCTTACACAGTTAGTTTTGTTTCTTTTTCAATTTGTACTTGTCCTGTTTTCATCCAGGAGGTTCTATCTGATCCTCCCAAAAAATGCGTGGGTCTCCGGAAGAATAAATCATCAATCCTTTCCCTGTTAATGAGCAAGTGCCCCGAGTAGCACCAGGCAAAACTATTCTTTCCTACCGCGCCCTTTTCACTGAAGACTATTCGCTCAAGGGACACAAAAAGGATGACTTTGATAAGATGTTCTTTGTCCTACTATTCTTAGCGAGAGGGGTAGCCATTGGTAGCCCTTCGGATTTCAGCGTGACGTGAGTTTATTTTTATCTGGGCTTCCGAAAAGAAATGCTTAATTTTAACCTCGGCATTGATCAAGTAATTTTCTTCGTATTTTTGTTGAGCAAACGCGAGGTGTTGTTATTCTTTGTTCACGATTAAGCTGACGTTTCGGCGGATTTCGCCTTCCTCAGAGCCTGGAAAGGTCAAGTTGATAGCAATCTACTTGGCCAGACGCCTCCATAACCAAACAAAGAAACTCTAAACCAAGATTTCAATCACTTTGAACACAGCTTTGCACACTCACCGCTTCCTATGAGGTTTCCACTAAGTATGTCACGTAGAGACCAACCGCACAGAAATCACATGGAAGTATAATGTGCCCTCACATCAGAAAAGCAGTTTTATATACTGCCCTATATCACGCGTGATAATGACGCATTCTTCCCTGCGGTTTATTTTCGGATTTCTGGAATTAATCCAGAATGCCTCGAGAGTTTTTCGCGCCTGTGTTCTTGATTCGCGTGCGAGGATCGTGACACATACTTCAAAGTCGTCCCCGTTATGTCTCTGGGTCCTATGCGTGCCTAGCCGTGTATTTGGTCTATGTTTGCCGGCTAGGCGTTCTTTTATGCGGACACAGAGGGGTCTACCCGTTTCGCCAATGTATTCGTCACCGCACGTCTTACAGGAGATTAGATAAACTATACCTGAGCTCATGCAATCACCGTCTCTACCACTGGGGCAAATTATGCAATTTTGAGTTGCACATAGACGGTCATATAGGCGGTTACGAACTAGCTGGCGCTTAAGATTACTCGGTGGTATTTCAACTACGCTCACCGAATTCTCTANGGAAGTATAATGTGCCCTTCACATCAGAAAAGCAGTTTTATATACTGCCCTATATCACGCGTGATAATGACGCATTCTTCCCTGCGGTTTATTTTCGGATTTCTGGAATTAATCCAGAATGCCTCGAGAGTTTTTCGCGCCTGTGTTCTTGATTCGCGTGCGAGGATCGTGACACATACTTCAAAGTCGTCCCCGTTATGTCTCTGGGTCCTATGCGTGCCTAGCCGTGTATTTGGTCTATGTTTGCCGGCTAGGCGTTCTTTTATGCGGACACAGAGGGGTCTACCCGTTTCGCCAATGTATTCGTCACCACGCGTCTTACAGGAGATCAGATAAACTATACCCGAGCTCATGCAATCACCGTCTCTACCACTGGGGCAAATTATGCAATTTTGAGTTGCACATAGACGGTCATATAGGCGGCTACGAACTAGCTGACGCTTAAGATTACTCGGTGGTATTTCAACTACGCTCACCGAATTCTCTATGCCCGCCCTTCTTAAGCAGCGTTTTATAGCTGTACTTATATCATTTGAGATGAAGGGTAGGATAAACGGGACCCTTCTATCGCTAGAAGTGTCGTTTGGAGGCCTACGATTTCCTCTACACCTATCCTGAGCTACAGTTTCGTAGCCATTAGAAATGGCTATTTGCCGTGCCAAGTTCCGGGACTCCTCTGTTCTCTTCCCGTGCACACGTTGGTTGCTGTTCGAAGCATGTTTCTTATAAGCGCCCTTTTCATGTGAGAGGGGTGAGAGGAGAGGTAATGAACCAAGATGTTTTTACTACCTGGCTTTCGGTACCACTTTGTAATGTAGCCATTTTCTGATAGGTGAATTTGTACGTTCAAAAATAGAAGCCATTTTTCTTTCGGCTTTTCTCGGGTGAACTTGATGTACTCTGACTGTGCGTTTAACAATTCAAAGCATTTGTCCATTTCCTCTTGTGTTGAGCAAAGGACAAAGCAGTCGTCTACATACCTACAGTAGAGTAGCGGTCCGAGATCAGTCACCGGTGCTTCCACCTTAGACATGAATGCAATGGCAAGGTTTGGAGCCAGTCGTTGTCCCATCGCCAACCCTCTTATTTGAGCGTAGTACAAGTGATTGAAATCTTGGTTTAGAGTTTCTTTGTTTGGTTATGGAGGCGTCTGGCCGAGTAGATTGCTATCAACTTGACCTTTCCAGGCTCTGAGGAAGGCGAAATCCGCCGAAACGTCAGCTTAATCGTGAACAAAGAATAATAACACCTCGCGTTTTCTCAACAAAAATACGAAGAAAATTACACAGCAATGTTTTTCACTATTATTAAGAAATAATAAAGAATCAGAAAGAATCACAATGTTTACTCGTTGAGGAAGGAATCGAGAACAGCTATTCCGTTCTGTACATGGCGATGTGTGTTTTAGTCGTCTGGGAATGTGTATGTGTCGGATGGAGTTACACCACTTATCGATTTTTGGTTAATATCCGAGTAAGTGCAATTATTTGGAAACTTCTCACTCTGAAAGAAAATTATTGCTGAACACCCTACTAGCGCCCAACACATCCGAAGAGTTCGTATATCAGGTTGTTCGGAAATTAATGCGGGGTTTATGACTTAATTCTCCTTGTACATGTTTTAGCAGTAGTGTTATTTCGTATGCTGTATCAAGGGGCGGATAGCACAGTGGTAATGATGCCTGTCATCAGGAGCACGGTGCTAGTTCTATCCCGTCTTGGGGCAACTAAGCCTCTCATCCCTCTCGAGTCGGGAACTTGGTACTGGACTTGTCCGGGGAAAAATCACTCTCTGCAATCCAATTGGGAGCGCTCCAGCGTGGCTATCTCAGGACTCCAGGGAGAATTGCTCGACCAGCATTCTACGACATTCAAAATGAAATGAAAATCCTCAAGCGGCAACCGAAGCCACATGTAAAGTTGGGGGTCTTCGTGGACAATGGATGCGTGGAAACGAATCGAATGGGAAAATGCTGGAATCTGCAGAGTAGACGTGAAGATGGGTCAAATAAAATAAATAATAATCAATAAAAAATGATGTATCACCTATCACCTGTCGTATCGAGGCTTCTTTTCTGAGCAAGTCCGATGACACCGTACCTTATCCTTCTGCATGACGAAATTCTCTACGGAGGATTCAGATGTAAAGTGCGTGTGCATCTTAGTTACAGATTGTTGCCTTAGTCCATCGAGATTAGGCACTTTAAAATGACTCTGAGATTCTAGTAGCTACTTTTTACTCGTCGTATCCAACGCTATTGTTTCGGAGGATCCTTTGAGGAAAGAAAGAAAAAGAAAAGACCAAGAGACGGAGAGAGACCCACCTGTTTCACTGTGTTTAGCGGTTGATACCCAGACATAGCATGCTGAGTTTTGAACGTGGAGGTTGGGTTTATCCACTCTCTCCACTGTAGTCAGGGAAGCTTACTTGTTGGAGGCAACTTCTAGCCTCATTTCGCATACTTCCTACTCACTTGATTGCAGGATTTTTGTCGAATTAACCCTTAGAAAACTATTCGCATAAACGAAAAAACAGCCATCCACACCTGCATTAATATTCCATCGCAAATACGGAGAGCATGTGTCAAATCGGCGGAGCAGAAACAGTGTTTCCATCTCTTGGATCCTGTCTTGGGAAAGCAAAAGGTCCACTTCAGTCCGCGATGAACCCCCTATCCGCAGTAACCTAGGGACGCGCCACTTTGCATTGCGACTAACCGGCAGAAGATCTCCCTGTGAGTGAGACCCGTGCATTATTATGGTGTAGCATCTATACTGATTCGGCACTTGTTCTTATTATATAAAATAAGAATAATGTTATTGCCTGTTTCTTTACATATTACTTTATTATGCATTATATAATACTATATATTATTGCAAATCTCGTCTTATCCAGTTTCACTGTGTGTAATTGAATTATAACATAAACTGTATTTTTGAGAAATTTCAAAGGTTAAAAATTGATGTGTAAAAACGACAAATTTGAAAGATTTACTTTTACTTGGATACTCGGATGTCTCGTCTCCACTGGTTGTGCGGACCCCAACACAATTTCCATTTCCTCGGAGACTTGTTGGTTTAGTCCTTGTGGTTCCATGGAGTCTCGACGTCAGCCTAGCCAATGTCTGCCCCAGGTCTTCACCATCACAGGCAGTCGTACCCCTTGTGGATCAGAGGAAGATTTACCACCATGCGACTTTGATACCAAGACGGTGGTGGATCCTGGTGTTGGTTTGCCCTCAGCTAGGCTTCCTGATGCAAACGCCGGACTCCTTCTCAGCTTGGAAGACCCTGCTAGGGAATGAATCACCTGCTGTAAATCGCTGCTCGACACCCAGGAACACCACACAGCCACGATGAGGCGGTAAACCGTTGGGAGAAAATTTATTTTTACGAATGAAAACTCGGATTTACAGCGCAAATGACTCGTGACATTAATGAGGTGTAGAGCAGAATTAGTGTTTACCAATGGGCACCGCGATCTTCGTTTGACGAATTTCGTCCTAATGAATTCAACGTTGAAGATGAGGAAGATTGCGAGTGTCCTTCTGCCATTGACGCCGATAAAATGAAGGCTATAGTGGTAGCAAAGACACGCACATCTGTTCGAGAACTTGTAGAGGAGCTGAGTTTAAGCACATCATCTGTTTCGGAACATCTAAAGAAAATTAGGAAGTCTAATAAGCTCGACAAATGGATACCTTATGAATTGGGTAACAATAAGAGAAATCGCCGTTTTGAGGTGTTGGCGGCGGCTTCCCTGTTCAACCAGAACGATCTGTTTCTCGACTGTTTTGTGCTGTGCGACTAAAAATGTTTGGTAAATGGTGATGATGGTTTTTGCTCACAAGGCTCGCAGCGAGACTTTCGATTCATCGTCATCAGTGGCAAAAGCAAGCTTGTCAACGACTTCATCTTCAAGTTCTCGAATCTGCCACATTGAAATTTTCCGAACCAATATTGCATGCGCATTAGATAATGCTTCCTTGACCGTACTGCTTCCTGGGCGACAGCTTTTATTTTTAGTATTTAACAAGATATGTATGAAAGTAATGCGGAGCTCTTCTATAGTTGCTAATAGAGAGGTTGGTAGTCACGAAACGCAAAGTAAGTTGGTGAAAGTATGAGACAAAATGGCAGCTTGCTCAATGGTTGGAAAACGAAGAAGCTCCATAGTACATCCTAAAGCCGAAATTATATCAGAGCGAGGTCATGATGACCGCTTACTGGTCTATAGCTGGTTTGATCCATAACAGCTTCTTGGATCGAAGTTAAACGATTTCGGTGTAAATGTACTTATGGTAAATTGACAAAATGCAGCTTAAAATTCAGTAGTTGTGCCTTCTTTTAGTCAATAGAAAGGGGACAATCTTTTTCCACGATACCGCTCGGCCGCATGCCACACTACGCTGCAAAAGTTAAACGAGCTGTGTCACAAGGTTCTACCCCATCCACTATATTCACGAGCTCTTTTTTTCACCTAATACCACCTCATCGAGTATCTGGGCAAGTTCCTTCACCGGAAATCCTCCAGAAATCAGGTCGAGACCGAAACTGCCTTCGACAACGTCAGTGCTCCAGAAGTCCAGAATTTTAAGTGACGAGTATAAATAAACTTGTTTCTCATTGTCAAGAAGTGTTTAGATGCTAACGGTTTCTATTTTGAATAATAACCTATATTCTGCGCTGAGATATGCGACGAAAAAACCGTTCGAAATCCTTCATTAGTTTTCGAACAACTTCGTTTTAGCAGTTGTTTGTAGAACTTCCCTCTTCGGTTCGCCTTTAATTTTTCTCCACTTTCCACGTTTTCATCAATCTTCCCTTTAATGTCCAACTTTTTCGCTCCCGTTCCAACACGAAACTTTTCAGACGATGGGTACAACGGCGACTCCAGTGATCACATACGAACACCATATCAGCATATTTTTCCATTTTTTCTGGCGATATGTTATTCCGCTTGTGTTGATGGTCATTCCTTATTTCTATGTAAAAATGTGTGAAAAAAATGAGTGAATGAAATGTGACGGAATAGCATGAATGTCTTCTTCAGGTTACCGCGATCACTGGATTCACATCGAAAACGATTCTTATGGAACTCTCGTGGACGTCGATCATTACAGCGTCCCTCTGTACACTACCAATGCTGTATGCAATAAAAGCGGTAAGTGAACTTGATACCGTAATGTAATGCCTTAAAGAAATATACCATAAACCTCATCACTGTTGCGAGCCTTTCAAATTCTGGCTATGTCAAAACCTCCGGCTGGAATTTCTTTTCCATTCTAACCACTGGAGTGGAAGATGAACTTTCATCAATAAACCACTGCTTGAAAATGCTATGTTCTGAAAATTGCACCCACTGACTTCTGTCGTTGCGACGAAAATACAGATGGCGGTGATCTATGAATGGATGTACATGCCCAAATCCACAGACGAATCTGTGGCAGAGTTCCGGTTTTTTGGTTTGGATTCAGGTCGTATGTGAGTGCATATATACATGGATCCATATACATATAAACATATATAAACATATAAACATGTTATATATATATATATATATATATGTATATACTTGTATGCAAAAACTTCCTCCATGTTCTTCAAGTTGACTTTAGCTAACAGGTTTTCTTCCTTGCACTGAATTTTCCTTTCCATCATCTAACACCGACAGATAATTTTTATAGAAAAAACCAACACAATAACTTACCAGTAGGTATGGACCTGATGGATTTAAGCTTATTCCATTATTCCCTTCCTCATCAGTTTATCTGAGAACAGCTTGAGTCACTGTGGCGCTAGGGACTAGTCAGAAGGAATACGCACAAAGCCATGAAGTGCTCGATGTGACTGGAGTGCTCTCAACCAACAGAGGTCGCCGAATACACGCCGTTACTAACGTGGACAAAACTATACATTAGTAATTGCAACAATGAAGAAGTTGAAACTTTTCACATTCGTGTTGTTGGCCCAGCTTTCGGAACCTCGGGACGCTGTCCAATTTTTTGCCGTTTGTGGACCGCACTAATGTCAGTGCCACGAATGTGTTAATACGCTCTACTATAAAGCAAATACAGACTCTCGTAGACCATAATGTTACATAGTGGGGAGCCGAACATATGTGTCCGCTGAATATTTCAAGGATAACCGTTGGTCGGTTGATGACGCGTCGGAAAACGACGAAATGTCAGCTGTTGTAAAGCTCTAACATCGCCTATGAATAAAGGATAAAGCTCTCGGCGTTGATTAATCCATCTGGGATGCACCAGGCATTCTTCTTCATCAAGCATCGTTGGAGGCATTTGAATGCCACAAGCATGGAAGCCTTGGTGAAGCAGAAGGCGGGATCGGACCAAGTACCGCTTGTGTATTGCAGGTCACCTCTAACCACTGCCCAACACGAGCCTCTCTTGAAACCTATAGCAGTACATAATTTCACTTTCTGTACGAGTTTCTCTGAAGAATTACACTGAGCAGTTCCCTTGCATTTCTCAGCCTACAAATATTTTATCTGAGAACGTATTAGGTGAATTTTTCAGCGAACTTCCTCGAGTGAAAGAAGCTGAGGAGACTCAGAGGTTTAAAGAAAACGTAGGGAGACCAGGATGGTGTAAATATGGAGCAACAAAAGCTATAACGCCTTGAATCACAAGTTGTTGGAATAAATTTGTAGATATGAACTAGACAAGTAGTAATTTTCTCCGTCCACTGATTGCTTTTGAGTATGGTCACTGCAGTTTGAACTCCAATCGAATATTAACACAATGAATTGTAACTTACACGGAGTGTCTGCCTTTTAAAAAAGACGAATATAGAGGATTAATGTATATAGATTAATTAATGTTATAGTTCACGTCAATGTGGTGTCAACAAGGTGTGATGTCGAACCTCTTCCGACCAACTGACCGCTGGGGTCCGCTGTCTATTCAACACAGGAAAATAGCAGAATACGACGAAAAAGCTGCCAGAATCACTATTTAGCAACGTTGCAAACCAAGTAAACAATAAATAACTGCACACGAGATTTCTAAAGGTGTATTGATTACCGACTCCTCAATAAAAAATTGTCCGTTGATTGAGTTTTGCACTTTCTTGTGGAAACGTGGAACGGAAGAAAAAAATCTATTCACATTCCAAGTTCATAGCACGAAGTGTGGTAAAAAAAAAGAGTTCTATTTGTGTACTATCGTAGTTCCGCCGTAAATGGGCAAAATTCATTAAAGATGTGTTAACATTTTCTATTTAAATGTGTCGTTTTCTTGTTCAGCAATCGCGAGGTTTTTAAACAGCATACATTTACTTCCATAAAAACACAATACAATACAACGCTAGCTCACGTTTCGGCAGTATCGCCTTCCTCAGAGCCTGGAAGGGTATGCTGATAAACAATCTACTAGGCCAAACGCTTCAATAACACTTACACAAAGACGAAAGACTCTTTGGTAATTACACGATCAACAACTTC
>UYYA01004784.1:0-65041 GCA_900624975.1 Angiostrongylus costaricensis | reverse complement strand
CCCCCCAAATACACTATGCGTCAGCGATAATATATTACTAGGCTCGGTTTCACCCACCAAAGTATGTTAGTTCGAAATCTTACCAAAGTGGGAAAAAATAAAAGAGACATACCTAATCAAATGTTGCTAAAAACATAAGAATGATAAAATCCTACTCACATGCGATAGCCGAGCAATATGATCAATACCAATTCTTTCGCTTTGTTCAGAAACCAGAGTCCAGTCAATTTCTACTAGTTGATGACCTGCAGAGTCTAACGGCGTCTCCCTGCTACAGTAGACTTTCACTGGTATATTCCTTTAAAAAACGCAGTGTACTACAACTAAATGACCGAATAACCCCACTGTGAGAAGAAAGTTCACCTTTTTGTTGGAGAGTCAACAGCGGGATTTAATTTTACAACCACAGGGGAATCAATGGCAACCGCAAAGAAGGACTGCAAATACACTTCGTCCTCCTCCAACCCGTCACCACCAGTACAATACCATCCAACAACCTCCAACTCGGGGAACACCTGCAGTCAAAATATCATAATAACAAGTCTTTCCACAGTATATGACACTCGTGTTTTCCAAGTTATTGTTCAGCATATTCAGTACATTTTAGAAATCGACTCATTTTACAGCCTAAAACCAAAAAACCTAAAGATAGTAAAAAAAAAGCCTGAAAAATAGAATGAAAGAAAAGAACAGACAAGATAATAGAACGGATAGATAGATAGATAGATAGAATAGATAGATAAAAGATAATGGAGTAAAAGAAAAGAATAGAAACTTAAAACACTGTTTCAACATAAAAACTGATAAAAGGGCTCAGTATGACTTGAATTAAGCTTGTTTACAATTGAGAAAACAAATTATTTCGACCTCTCACGATTCATACATGACCCGTATTATAGTGTTTTAGAAACTAGAGATATCCATCCATGGAATCAAATACATCTGGTGAAACACAAAGAAATAAACAATATACAAAAAGAAAACATAAATTTTGTATCCACTTCTCTAACGCCTATTCCACTGAGAACTTAACTCCTTATATTGGTTAAGCCTCTGTCGAAGGAATTCGTCATTAAAATGCACATGACCGTCTCTGGTGAACATACGCAATTCAAACGAATTCACCATATCCACACGACTCTCATCGACCATTCCAAGAACTGCTCCGAAGACCTTGAGTGCAAACTAAGACATAATCTCTCATTATTTCCAAATATTCACGAAGACATTTCTTTCGAAAGTAACAGAAAACAATGCACTGAAGTCATCGAGCTGTCGTCGTCTATGCAAGAAAGTTCTGCAAACCTTTTGGGCCACCTTATCCCGACTCTGGGCTCGCATTCTTGTCCAGTGTTCAGAAATATTCATAATGACCAACGGATGGAGATTGCATTCAACCAAAGCCACTGACTTCTTAGCAGAACACGGAATCGTCGCAGGCTCAGTGCGCATAACAATGTCCGGCATTTTACTATGGAAAAGAATAGTTTTACATGCTAGGAAGCCATGCACGTACAGATTCAACAAATAATGGAAGACCAAAAATTGCTACGACGGGATGATTTAGGTTTTTACAGCCCAGATGGAGAAAGAAACCAGTCTCAATCATAAACGTTTATTTATATGCAATACAACAAAGAGTTACCGACAACCTAGCAACAACTTCACTTAAAAACGTACTTTTTCAAACACTACAAACAATTTGCTCTTACATTATACCAGCGATAGTCTTCTTTTGTATTTCTGCCCTACGTGCCAATTTTGCTGCCTGAAAAATTAGAAAATCACCAATTCAAACCCCCTCCACTTAACTTTTGGATGGTAGCCATCACACCATGCAAATGAAGAGAGCGTGTGCTACAAAACAGAAAATAAAAACCAACCTTCTTCTCCTCCAGCTCCTTCTGTTGTAACATGACTTCGAATCGCGGGTCTTTAGGATCCATCCAGTAACCGAAATATTCGTGGATTTCGCTGAAGAATTTCAATGGTTTTCTAGTCTTCGTTTGATATAAGACTAGGTAAAAAAAAAATGAAAACTCTTTCCCAACACCCATTTACGCCCCTATTCAAAGGAATACTTCAACATAGTAGTAAAAGCAAGATATGTAATCTGTGCAGTAATAAAGTCAGTGATTTGTCAACAATCAGACTTCTAGGACAACGGCGAACGTGCTGACACAGTCTTGCAAACCACTACGCTAATAACCACAACGATGCTTAGATATTCGCAAAACTTGGACCCCGGGCCAGATTGAACCACGATTACCCCTTCTGGGGGCTCCCGCATTACACACTACACCACTGAGGACCCTGATTTGCATTTCTCTCAGCTAATTTTCTACCTAACGCCGCCATCAGGAATCACCCGCCCTATCAAGCACCGTTACGCTAATATTGAAAAAACCCATTACGTACCGTATGCGGTTCTCCAATGCGATTTCTTTCGCATCACGTTCTTTTTCGGCTTTCACTAGTGATGCTTCATATTTAGCTAGTACATTCGGATAATTCTCGAGATTCTTGTCCAGTTCTGCGATTCTTGCTGCCTCTTTTTCTTGTTGTTTTCCTTTCAGCGCTTTCATGTCTCTTAGACATGTGTGGTATTCACGATACAAGCCTACTGCTTGTTCCTCTTCAATCTCCTGAATTAAAACACGATCAAGACCACATGTGATTAAATAGATACGCGGTCGAATGTGTTGACATTGATGGGCTTCCTCCAAGCTGTTTATTTCAGTGCTTCCTTTCTCGCCAAACCTTTTCTGTTTGTTCGGAACATTATCCAACAGAAATATTGCGCCATGAGTGGCATGCGAAAAATTACCCTCTACACTTAGTAAATTGCAAAAGACGGTTTACCGTAAGAGTACCCATTTTTTTAGCTGCACAGAATGAGCCTAACGAAAGAACCACTCCAACATTTCAACGTAGTTACATCGAGAGGTCACTTAACAACGTTCATTCACAGTTTATACTTAGGAACATTACCGGTTCTAATCCACCGTGCTCAAGCACAAGTAGAAATAGAACAGGTATAAAACCTAGGGCTATACCCAACGTTTATTATTAGGACGACTACAAAAAGCCGACCATAACATAGCTGTGGACTCTCGTTAAGTATTTTTCATAATAAAAAAGCCTAGAAATGTTCCAAAAACGTGCAGAGATGTATAGATGGACATAGAAGATACACTAAATTATGAAGAACACATAAAAGGGGTATCCATTTTTAGGACCAAATGATAGCGTATCGAGTTCGGTTCACACCTCTCAAAATGAAAAAGTAAACGTCGCCGCAACACAAGAGTAGACAAGTTCGAATGTGTTAAATCGAGAGCACATAAAATCCTAAATCCCATCAACGTACCTCAACGGTTGGCCAGCATATACTTGGATTGATGCCACTTTTCAGGCCATACGTTCCGAAACGCTCGCGTTGTGCACTTCGTTCCCGTTCCCAGTCAAACTCCAGTGGAGGCATTCCTCCAGCAGCAATAACACGATGCCGAGGTTTAAGTCTGTGATGGAAAACAGGACTAATTATACGGTACTGAAAGTAGCAACCTGAAAAGTGCTCAGACATAAGATCAAAATTGGACAGCTTTCTGATTTCATACAGAATATCTAGTTAGAAATTACTCAGCAGCTCCAAATCTCATTGAATTGCTAGTAATAACTTATCAGATAAGAGTGCTTATGTCCAGAAATTTCAATAGTACACGCCATTATACTCCTCTTTTACATCCCTAACGTAACAAATGCTTTTCAACACATTTCACTTACCCAGATATATCTACCCGATGTTCACCACTTACGACGTCCTCGACTGCATCCTTTAGTTCTTTTTCCAATCGGACCGACAACATTCGAACATAGTTCACAGTAGATAAACATGAAGGAAGTTGAAGCCGTCCTATCATTCGACAGCGCACCTCAACTAGAAATATGGAAACTCAGATGTATCACATCTACCCAGCATGTACTCTTGACATGTATTACGACTACTTAGGATGTGCAAAACACTGGAATGCAAGTAGTACTAGAGGCCCATTCTCACGCAGAAATACTCCTAACTTGTTAATAAAATAAAAAAAAAAGATAAAGCTCTCGACGTTGATCAATTCCCGAGCGATGCCTTCGACTTCACTAAGCATCATTTGGAAGTGAATGGATGCATATCTGGCTTTTACAAAGATGCTCAACACTTAATTCTTCACTGTCCCTCAAACTGTTTACAAAACTGCATCCAAACTTTGGAAGGAAATATCTCCAACAACGACACTAGATCAGTCCATCCCAACTAGACCAACGTGTTACTGCCAGTTCCCAAATATCAACTAGTTAAGAATACGGTGTAACCACATGCTTCTATGTTTTCCTACCTCCTACTTTCATAGTTCGCCACCCCACTAATTTTGCAAATCATAAATTTATATCGTTAAAACGGTAGTGATTATAAAAGTGTAAGAATATGTTAACTTATGTACTTGCTCAATGATAATCAACTGTTATCAGTTGTGATAAATATGGGGCTATCATGACCAACAAGTACTCTCCAAACAAAACGCTTGGAAATGAGAAGATTTTATAGCATTGCAAAAAAAATAAGTTGTTTTATAGCATTACAAAAAAGAAGAAGTTGAAATGTGCAATTAACAGAATATAAAACGAACCGCATGGCTTGTTCTCAAAAGTTCTCATATAATCAATGAGACAACCAAATAACGAACATGAAAAAATTACAAAAAATATAAATAAGATCGCTGCACTCAGAGAAAGAAAGACTCTATCGCTCCAATTGATCAGCCGGTGTGTCCTCTTCTCCTTCGTTGTAAATATTGTCAGCCATTTGCCATACCTCCAATTATGTAAGAACATAACTTATGACAAACTAATTTTAAGAAATTTAATGCTATAGTCATTAAATGCTCACTAACACCGTTGATGAGTAATGGAAGCGAATTAAGCTCAAGAAACTTTTCAGCTCCTTTAATACAACGAAAGCAAAAAAAAAAAACACCTGCATGATATTGTCCTCAGACACACTGCATACCACCCAAGGTTCGTTTGGATTCCATGAAAAGTCACTAATCTTGGCGGTATGACCACCATGAATAAACAGCAGCTCCGGTGGCCCGTCCTACAGTTGTTACCAATAAATGCCAGAGAAAAAGCACGAGAAAAGAAAATTTTTTACCTCAGCGTCCTCGGGATTCTGTTCTTCTCCTATTTTCGACAAATCCCATACGTGAAGTCTCCTGGAACCAGTGATCTTTTTCAGAAAAATATTGTGTAAACTTATAAAAGATGAACAAACAAACCTATCAGTCCCACTGCTTGCCAAAATCGTCTCATTATGAGGACTCCACTGTACTTGGAAAATCTCGTCTTTGTGTGACTCGAATGAATGCAATTTCAACTTCATGTTTCGAAGATCCCATAGCGCCACGGTCTTAAGAATACAAGCTGAGGATATACAACGCAGTTCGTGAGAAACAGATATGTAAAGTGATTTTATCACATATGTCTCTAACTCACAGGGCAATATATCTTTTTCAACAACTGCTAACAATTCTAAAGAAATGTTATCCTTTTATTTTCTGCCTGCTATAATTTTCCACGACAGAGGATGATGTAAATTACATCCACAGCGATGCTAAGATATTCGCAAAACTTGGACCTCTTCCGTGGCGCAGTGTGTAATGTGTGAGCTCCCAAAAGAGTAATCGTGGTTCAGTCTGGTCCGGGGTCCAAGTTTTGCGCACCGGTATTGTCTTGAATGTATTAATGGTACTCATCAGAGATTGCCCGATGGCACTAAGTTGCGAGGCTTAGTGACTTAAAATCAGGTGGTGGATAGATAGTTAATCGCGAACACCTTTGCTTTCCTCAGCAGTTGAATCCAGGGGATGGACTACCTGTTTCTGCT
Organism: Angiostrongylus costaricensis; assembly: GCA_900624975.1. NCBI lineage: Eukaryota > Metazoa > Nematoda > Chromadorea > Rhabditida > Metastrongylidae > Angiostrongylus > Angiostrongylus costaricensis. The sequence goes on along the minus strand of UYYA01004784.1, from coordinate 59,109 downwards.
GCAGCAATTCATCACATGCCTTCTGTATTTACGAGGACATATTCATGCATGTGTGCGCGGATATGTTCTCGTTAATGCCTGATTATACTCTACGAATCAATTCGGAAAAGGTCGCAGTTAAGTCACCAAGAAGTATATGAAAGGCGCTTAGAGTCGCTTCCAACAAATAAGCTACCCGTCTACTTTAGTAATCTGGAAAGCTACCCATAAGTATACTCAGCCATACGTTCACAACAGCTCATTAAACCGTACGTGGATATCAAACGCTAAACAGTAAAATAAATGGGCTTCATTCCTCTGACCCTAAAAGAACCCCGGGTACGGTAGCGTTGTGTACGACGAGTGTAGACAGGCTAAAATTTTAGGGTCATTATAGGCTACCTAAATTTCGAAGGACAAAAGTGAAGATTTGTACCTACAATGCACACACGCATCTGAGCCCATGACGATAGACTTGATAACGAAAACAAGAACGATAAGATATAAAGTTATCCAAATGGCTGAGACGAGAAGACGGTATCCATTCAACGACGTCTATGATACGGGAGAAGAACTGTTCTTCGAGCCACAAGAAAGCAGACTTGTCGATGGCCGTGAACATCGATTTATTCGAACAAATAACAAGCCAACTCGGATTTACAACTGAAAAGATGTGGAGCAATACTAGCTTTGACAATCTTCGTCGTTTACCCAAGAACACCAAGCTATGACGAAGACGAAGTCGAAGGCTCTATATGAACATGGAGATGTTCTGCGGAAAACAATCACTCTTCAAGGTTATCACTAGAGATGTTAACCCTAAGACTAGACCTAGAAGAACGTTTGAAGAACGTCATATTGGGACCCACGGATTAGGATGGAACGAGCAGTGTGAACGGCTGACGCTGGACGTGATGGTCTCCCAATGCAGAGTATTATAACGAAATAGACCAAGTCATGGTAGATCGAAGGTTTGCCTTTGGTGCTCACTCGAGTCACTCGTCAATCAACGGGACGACAGGTGATAAATTTGTTCAAGCAATGCCTAGCTTTGTCATTCACTAACTCAAGTGGGAAGGATTAGAAAATCAAAGCAAGCAATTACTTTGAAAGCAAACACTAACGGACTTCACTTACCTTTCATTTAGTTCACCAATGAAACAAGAAATTAATCCAAAAAACGCGTACCTTATCTGCACTTCCCGTTGCTAGGATAAACTCAGAATATGGATTGAACGACAAGCAGTTAACTTCAGCAGAATGTGCATCGACAGTGTGTGCTGGTTGATTACCTCGAATATCCCATATCATCAACTTGTGATCATCGCCAACAGACCCGAATACAGCTTCATGCAGCACATGCCATGCAACGTCCTCAACAACCTAAAACGGCAGACAGAAATAATTAGAGTTCTGACAGAAAACATCTTTCCCTTCAGAACTGTGGCACACTGGCCATTACAGATATCTTAGTATTTCGCTCACAATCTTTATGGTGAAAGAAAAAGATTAATTGAAAAAGAGTTCTTTTTTGCATATTTAATGCAAAACAGCGCATTCCTCAAGCGATGACTGAATTTGCGGTAGAAAAGCTAACGACTGTATTCAAAAAGCATAGCGAAATAAAAAACTATGTGGGAAAATAAACAGCCGGAAAGAAAATTTGCCAGGTACAACTAGTAACGACCACCATGCATCATGCCGCGAGCAATCCTTATATTACCTGTACCAACAAAATCAGTATGGAAACCTACGGCGGTATGTCCTTTGAAAATATTTTTTGCGTCCAGAAAACCAGCACCAATTTCGTTTGCTTGTACATCCCATAAACAAACCTAAACTATAGAGTATGTCCTCAAATTAAATACACAATCTACAAATTCTAAACGGCTCACAACTGCAGTAATACGACTAAAAAGCATGCCCTTTTATTTTCTAAAACATGACCCGACACCTCATATTTCATTCGTAAACACCTCTCCTATTCAATTCCTATGCTTGCACTCATTCTCGCTACGCAAAAGCCCTCGGTTTCAGAACTGTCTTGGTCTTCTACATGATCACTGAAACCTTCCACCATAGACCTTTAATGGCTGTCTCTTAGAATTTTCGGTTTCTTCCCACGATTTTCACTGCCATTCCCTCGCAAGAAGTATTTACTGCTCCTCTACCTCCACATACTGACGAGATTCGTCGAATGTCGGAAGTGTTCCAAGCCCTAGGAATTTTCCCAGCAAAAATGCCATTTGACTGACTTTTGTCTGCTTTTTGCTTTCTTACTACAAAGCAGTTTGAATGCGCTTACACTGTCAATACCAGTTTGAGTACTCTTTATCGTTTTAAATATTTCAAGATGGACGACTAGATAACTCGCTACTGGCTTCCATTCCTGAAATAGTTTCCCCACATCTATGTGAGGCCGAAGAACCTTCACTTGGCCGATTCTAGATAAACGCTGGATTGTCGAGATTGGTTGAAACAGGTTCCTGCTCATTTTGACCGGTATCTTTGCTAGTACACTACTTGCGCCCCTTCATCACATCTTTTGTTCACGATTCATCTTCACATCTAGTGCGGATCCCAGCACACTTTGCATTCGATTCGTTTCCTCGCACCCACCATCCATGAAGGTCATCAGCTGCTGTATAAAAAATTGTCGTCTTCCTTATGAATGTCGCGAATGCTGGTCGAGTCAATTCCCCGCGTTCATGAGAAACACGAGCTAGAGCGTTTCAAGCTCAAGCTGGAATGCAGAGTGAGCTTCCCCCAAATAAGTCTGGTACCAATTTCCCATCCTCTTAGGGATGACAGGCTCAGTCAGTCCGGAACTGGTCGAATCAGCACCGTGTTAGTAATGAGTTCGCACCACTTCCACTACGCCAACAGCCCATGTCACTGTATCACATTACAAAAATACTGTACATCTTACCGTCATGTCATCGGAGGCAGAGAGAATATGACCCTGCTTATTAGGATTCCATGATAACCCGTATCCCTCCTTCGTGTGTCCACGCAGCCGCAGTTGAGGTTTGCATTGGTTGTCTTTTGGAACAGATGAGTGTTTGGTGTAGTCAAATACGAATACCTGTTGTATACATCAATAAAACATACGGAAGTCAAAAACTTAGTTGAATTGCTTAGGCAGTTTTTTTTTACAAAAGAGCGTTCCAAGTAGGAAACTAAAACGTAGAAGCTATTCATCAAGCAATCATTTTCACCAGAAATGGACATTAATTATTTCAGAAACAAATAACGATCATAGTTACATGTGAAAAACTAAGAATAATTACAGTTAATTACAGCAAGCTGAGAGAAACGCAAAGCAAGGGCCTCAGTTTTGCAATGCGTACTACGCGGGCCCCCGGAAAGGGTAGTCGTGGTTCGATCTGGTCTGGGGTGCAAGTCTGCGAATATATCAGCATCATTGTTGTTGTATTAGGATAAAATGATAACGCTCTAGGCGTTGATCAACCCTTGTGGGATGCGCCATGCATTCAACTTCATTAATTATCGTTGGAGGTGATTGAATGATATCTGGCGATGTATCGAGCCAGTGCTGCTATCTTCCCAGACAAGTTTGGTACCAATTTGCCGACCCGGAGAGATGGTAGGCTTGTTGGACCACGGGCGCGAGGATCAATTCCACATGTATCGCTGTGGCACCTCCAACCACGCCCTTATGGTTGTATTACAGTTATTATTCAGCCTAACTGTTGTAGCAAAGCTTTTAGTAATTAGTACCTCTGCGCTTGGAGACTTTGTTGCGATAATCACGGGATTTTGTGGCATATAACGTGCTCGGTTCACTTCGCCATCATGGTTGATTTTAATCTCTGTCTCGACTTTTCCAGTAATTGCTCCAAATCCACCAAATTCTAGAAAGGAGAACTCACTGCTACTCTAAACATAGATCATAAACTGATTGGGACCCGTTCGGCTACTAAAGAAGCTATATACCTCAAGAATCCGTGACAGACTTGTAAGAATTCATTTGAATCTCACACAAAAAATATTCTGAACTGCTTGAACACGTTCAATACTAATTTTCAAAACTAGACGATGGTAAAACTTACCACCCTTCTCAGTATCGTAACGGGAGGCGTCAAACTGTGCATCGTCGGTGGGCAGTTGAATCTTGCTTATAAGCAGATGATTCTGTTCATCTGATGTGTGAGTACCAAGAATGAGGCGTTGTGTCGTGTAGTCACCATTTTCCGCCTGAGCTTAATTCTGGCATAAAGAATCCAGATTACACAAACTGAAGAAAATAACCGTACAACGGCGGAAACATCTCGGAAATCCCAGCCCTATAACTACCTTTTCGTTATCAAATAATTCCATTTACACTTGGATCTCTCTACATACCTCATTGACACCTAATGGTAATGAGCAGAGAACAGAAACTCGCACATGACCAGAATTCAACAACGGATCGACAAATTAGTAAGTTCGGCAGAAAGTCAAACGGTCCATTACCTTCTGTATATCAGGTAGCCACTGAACAGTGAGACTTGGCCATTCCAAAGCATGTGTCATCACCATGTCGTACAAGAACGGCGTGTTCTTCTTCCAAATCTTATACTCCTCATTAATAACTTTCTCTTCCATACTGCCATCACTACCCTCAACCATGGTTGAACACTGCAACGAAGAAATACGCTTTGCAGTGCTTATGCTGCACAACAATACATTCCGATAAAAAAAGAATAAAGCTCTTGGCGTTGATCAATCCCTATGGGATGCACCGTGCGTTCGACTTCATTAAACAACGCTTGGAGGTGATTGAATGCATATCTGGACTTTACGATGAGTCGTGGTGGTCTACCGATGTATCGAGGCACTGGTGCTATCCTGCCAGACAAGTGTGGTACCAATTTGCCGACCCTGGAGAGATGAAAGACGGTGAGCCTGGGGCGTGGTGATCGATCCTCGCGCCCTCTACATTCTGATAACTACAAAAATACTGCACTCAGTGGACTCTCCAATATTGTAGAAAACAGTTAAAAATTACAAAAGAACAAATGTTGCAAACTTTCCTGGAAACACGCTCACTGCGGAACGAAAAAATCATCTCCTCACTAGCAACAGTCTTCGTACCACTCTACCGACACTTGAATAGCTGGACGGCCCATTTTCACGGGTTGTGTGAACCCCAGCACAACTCTTCGCTTTTTCACACCCCTCTGTACATCACAGCACGACACCCACGAACACCTCCTAGCCACGATAAGGTAGCAAACCGCTGAGAGGAACTACTCATACATTGACGTTAAACACTACTTTAGGGAAAAATAACGCTTCATGACTTTTAAAATCCCAAACCCAAGAAGCAACTACACGTTGTATAAAAGAACTTTCAATGAAAAGAAAATCTATAGTTTAAATGGATTGTAAGAACTCGAAACAACGAAAAACAAACGAACAAAAACGTCGCAAAAACAAAGAGCTGTGGGAAATCAACTTGAATCATTGCGGATTTGAAGAAGACGTAAACGTCGGAACACTAGTTGAATAGAAGTCGTATAACAACCTCGCGTAAGCTCATGAATAGTATAAAAGCTTACTAATGGCTATTGATTGATTGGTCATGCCAAGGCTGGATAAAAATTGACTTTCAAAAATCAAAAAAAAACAACTATCTGGAGGAGCTTCGAAGAGTGCTGTGACAAAGGAGGAGCGATGGTGCCGCCACCGATTTGCCGCGCCGGGTTTTTGCCGGTCCTGCAACGATGGCGACCTAGCAAAACGGCGAATGAACTATTACTGCTCGACGGTTACTGGTTCTATACTGCTTTGGGGCTACAAGTATTTGGTTGTCGTCGACTTATAGGACGTAAGGATACCCAGAATTTACTTTTTTTGAATATTCTACTTTTTTTTGCAGCGCTGACTTTCTGGTTCCTCCTACCGCTCCAGTGAACCATGTTCTGGCTGGTAGCGCTACTTACTGTTTCTCCTTGCATAATTGAGGAACGTTTGACCGCCACAACTTGACAGTGTACTTTTTCATAATCTGTATACCATACCTGATTCTGAGATAACATCTCCCCGTGCTTGGGCGTCCGTATATCCCAGGGCGCTCTTGGAAGTTGTGGTTTTGATGCATATGGGACTCATGCCGACGATGTGTTAGAATGAGTGCTGATACGGTTGACATTAGTGTTCAGTGTATTTTTTGGAATACTATGATATTCAGGTCGATATTTTCTTTTTTGTGTATTTGTGAAGTCGAGGCTAGATAAGAGACAGGATATACGGAGTTTCTGCGTTTTTAGAGCTAAAGTACTGTTGATGGAGGAGCTTCTGGAAGCTATTCGAAATCCCTTCCTCATCGTCTACGCCACAATTTTGATGTCTTTTTGCGTGGTAAGCTGTTTCTACATTTCCTGCAATACACATGGGATCGATCTCGGCACCCAGGCTCACCAAACCTTCTACCTCTCTGGGGTCGCCAAATTGGTACCAGACTTGTCTGGAAGGACAGTAGCACTGGATCGATACATCGGTAGGCCACCGCGACTCATTGTAAAGGCCAGATATGCATTCATTCACCTCCAACGGTGCTTAGTAGTCAAATGCATGGAGTATCCCCGAGGGATTGATCAACACAGAGAGCTTTATCCTTTTTATCCTTTATACATTTAATTAAACGTCCTGACTATGTGCGCATTCCAGCATTCCTTTTTCATTGATTCCGTTCGGTGTCGCGTATCCGATATCTACGAAGGCTCTCGAATTGGCGTGTAGGTTAAGTGGCTAATTAAGTATTTTTTTCTTCTTCATGGATGTCAATGGGGCTAACTTTTCCTAGACCGGTCTGGTATCGATTCTCCGATTGCGGAGAAATAGTAGACTTAGTTCTCCTTATCATTTTTATGCTAATTAATTCAGTAGTTCAAGATAGCGATACAAATGCCTTAGTAGTGGTGGCTGTGTTTCAGTGGAGCACCTAGGATTAGTAGTAACGTCTTTGTTCCTTTTTGGAAGTTCTCTATAAATAGCTGAGCATGTTTGTTTTAATGTTGAACCAAGTTTCTTTTTTTTTTCATAATAAGACCAACCTAAACTGGTATGAATTTACGGGATATTTAATGTGTCTACAAGCGCAGGCAGCTCTAAGTTTCTCAACCTCAAACACACCCTCGTTTTATGCTTTTTTCTTCGGAAAAGAGGAACCCATTATTCACGAAGTTTTTGAGTTTGTATGGAAAGCACTTTGATTTATTCTTCAGCGCTGAATTATCTATGAAGGTTGATGGGTCTTGTACAACTTTCTTATTCAACATCCACTATAATAAAGTGGTCCAGTTTATGATGCATTTGGTAGTGGTTTATTTCTTCCAAGTAGTGAAACGAACGCTGAATGTTTTGTTTCTGTTGGAGGCTTCCCAGTTTCCACATCTAAACCTTCCTAATATAAAGTATATTGCTGAGTGGTTGTACGTTCTGAGGGAAACGGAGAGTAACCCACATGCTCCGGACCCTACACATATATTAAACCGTGCCAGTTATGTCACTTAGCTACTTTCCACTGTATAGTAATCAGAATGAATAATCTAAGGTTACAAAAGCAGTTGTATTTTCAAGTTGTGTATTTCAAGGGGTCCAAATCCATCTCAATTGATCAAAAAGTGAACCATTGGAACCTGTATATTTTTGCTAGCAAAGTATATGTTTGTTCTGATGTAATAAAATTCCAAAATCCCAAGGCTGTTTTTTTTTGTATGTGCGGAAAAAATCATTTTCAAAAAGAAACCATTGTAGCAGCGCTCTAACTTTGGAGCCTGGAGAGCTTCGATGAATCCACATAACTTGTTATGGATTGTTTTTCACCATCTGCCCTATCGTCGGATTATGTCCAAGTTTCGATAAATTTTTATTTTTTCCATTATAAACCATCGTTACGGCTAGGTATTGATGCGGGACCAATCTTTCTAAAATTGAGCGACTCGTGTGAGAGTTTCAAGATAGTTACAAATCGTCCTTAAAAGAAGTGAAAATTTTTTTAAATTACAGTAAGTTGTCCAAAAACAGTTCAGCTTCTGAATGCTAGAAATGGTACTTAATAACTTTTTCTTTCTTGTGCGTCTTGTTCCATAACAGCCTGCAGTACCATGAACGGTTCACTCGTAGTGTTTTGTTTGAAATCACTTTTGGTGAATAATTGGATTGGATTTCTTAAGCTTAAGTTCTCATACTATTGATATAGACGGCTCGACCTTTAGACTGTATACTAGGACTTTTGCTTTCTTTTCATTCACTTTCTTTTCTGCAGGCTACAATATTTAGTTCATATCAGGTACATGGATGTCAGCAACTTGGAGATAAAGTTGAAATTGAGTTCCAAGCGTTTCGTCTGCAACAGTTCGAACTAAGTGGCAACGTTATAGGGAGCAAGAATTTCCGATTTCAATACGAGGCTGTCTCTTTGAATTCGAGTGCGCTGAGGAGGTAATCGCTGAGAATTTTCATCTCGTCATCTATTACATTGTTGATTTTACTGTCTCAGATGCATAGTAACCTCATGGCGAGAGTTGATTGGCCACAATGTTGACGAACTGCTGGCAAACAGTATCGGCGCGGTGCTCATTATTATACCATCAGATTTGGATGCACTTTCGCCAACTGACAAGACGGTGATTGTAAACTCGTCTTTCTGCTTTGCTATTTCAACTAATTTTTTCTTCCTTGGAAATCTTTATTATTCATCGAACTTCAGCTCTTTACGAATTTGGAACGCAAACTAGCCACAGCACGCACTGATCTGGCCGTTTACGTGTGCCATTCATCGCCTGAGGCCAACGCCATTCTAAGCGATGTCCAGTCATCTTCTGGCGTTAAAAATTTGGCAGTCCAGCAACTTATGAGTTCTATTGCTGCGAATACTTTCCAGGTAGATATCTTTGTTTTTCAGAAATTCAAGTTGTCATTCGATCTTATTTTAGACATAGTTTTTAAAGATTATGATTTAGTTCACATCAGCAGGGTCACCATCAATGAATGCTCTGACTTACAAGCCCAACAATATCATTGTAAGTGTTTGTAAGATTTCAATCCGTACTTTTCTTTTCATCGTCTTAGTCATTTGTTTATACACTCGTTATTTGAACGTTTTTGACCTGATTGCAATGTTCACTTTATGCTCCTTCCATGTCTAAAAAGTGTTGTTCATTCTATGTCTGCGTCCATCTACATATACATATAGATGTATATATACATGTAGTTATGCATGTATATGTGCATGCACGTGTAAATATCTGGATATATATGTACATACATACATATGTATACATGTACAATGTTTAAAATGTTATTTGTAGGGTCGCCTAAGTAGCAGCAGACGATCCGCACCAACAATTGCTTTCATTGCTCATTATGATTCCCATGCCGCATTCCCTGTGAGTCTTTTCTTGCTGTGCGGCTGCTGGATCTTTTTAATGAAATTGAGGAAAAATCTTGTTCTAGGGCATTGCTGTAGGAGCGGACTCGAATGGGAGCGGTGTAGTAGTTTTGCTGGAACTACTTGCTATATTCCGGAAGTTTTATGAAAAGGCTTCTACCAGGCCCTCATTCAATCTAGTCAGTGTCACCATTTTTGCATGTTTATTTATGAATGTGGTATACATAAATAACATGTATGTTTAAAAATGCTTCGGCGCTGTAAGTTACTCAGAAAAATTCGTTGCTGTTGATGAAGAAGTCGTTTTCACCAAAGAATGGAGAAGAGAATCTATAGGTCTTTTTCAACAAGATATAGCCAGTTCTATGGAGCCCACAAGAAATTTTCACTTCTTCCTTTATCGAGGGTCGTATTTCAAGCACCGAAACAATTAACATTTGGCATTTCATAGAAGTGGATACGATAGTTTCTCTCAACATGTCCTTCATGTTTTTTGGCTTCTGGGCCTGCATTAAAGCTTCTGAATAGCTTTTATAGATTTGTGAAGTTGTGGACCCCTCAACTGCGCTATTTTTAAAAATCATTGGTAAGGACAAAAGGGTAAAGCATTCGGCGTTGATCCAATCCCTGAGGGATGCGCCATGCATTCGACTTCATTAAGCATCGATGGAGGTAATTGAATGCATATCTGGCCTTTACAATAACTCGCGGTGACCTATCGATGTATCGAGCCAGTGCTGCTGTCCTCCCAGACAAGTCAGGTACCAATTTGCCGATCCCGGAGGAATAGAAGATTTGGTAGGCATTGGGCGGGGGGATCGATCCCATGTGTGTTGCAGGCGCCTCCGACCACTGCGCCATACGCGCCCGTTAAGGTTCGTGGATAAGGCATTGATAATTAGTATAAAGCCGGCATGACCCGTTACATGTTATGCAAATCTTCTTGTTAGTTCCTATGATTAGTTGTTATACTTGCAATTTTTATGTTTTTCCCTATCCAGGTTTTCGTATGGACGGCTGCGGGGAAATACAACTACCAGGGAACGAGGCAATTTATCGAAGATTTACAGAGTGATAATTCAGGTACCGCATATTGTTATGATGTAGAAAGTGTCAAAATAGTTCCAGAATGCCGCAAATGAGTTTTAAAATATTGGCACATGCTTATTCCAACTATCTTCTGCAATTTTATGCTTTAACAGTAGAAGCAACCCAATAATAGAATTATGCATATGATGGATGGTATTCATGTTTTCTTTAGAGGACAATCATCTAGAACTAGCCATCTGTGTAGAAGCACTTGGTGGAACGGGTCCACTATACATGCATGCGTCAAAACAGCCTGCAGAGGGATCTGCTGCTGGTTAGTAGACCTGATGTATTTTTCTAAAACTCTCCAGTCCTTCTGAAATTATATATTATTATAAAACCCTACCTTTATGGATTTTTTCCCAAAATAGTGAAATTGTCTGTTGTACAACCACAACGAAGACTAGCTGAGAGAAATGCAAAGCATGTCTCATGTGCGGTTTGTAATGCGCGATCCCCAGGAAAGGGTAATCGTGGTTCGATCTGGCTCAGGGTCCAAGTTTTTCGAATATCTCAGCATCGTTGTTGAATTTTGCATCATATCCTGCTATGAAACATTATGGTAGGCACCAAGTAAAAGGTTGGCAGTATCTGTTGTGTCTCACAAATAAAAGAAATGGTTCTTCTTAGAGAATCGTGTTAAGTGTTTTGGTTTTACATTTCATTATTTTGTGACCTGTTTGTTGAACATTTTCTCCAGATCGTCTTTTACGTCGTCTTCGTCTCGCAGCGCCAAATCATATCGTAGAACTAGTCACAAAGAAGATAAGTGTGAACCAACCGTCATCATGGGAGCACGAAAAGTGAGTTCCTTTCAGAGAAAGGTAGTAGCCAGCACTTAACTCCTTTACAGATTCAACATAAAGCGCTTACCAGCTGTCACATTGTCTCGTTTGTCTGCTCACGATGATCCAATTAGGAAATCGATGTTAGATACCGTCGGACAACTGAGCATGGAATCATTGGAACAAAACATTCGGTAGGTGAACTCACTAGTTACTTCGAATATGATTCTACGTTACGACTCCATTATTTTTTATTTATTTTAACATAAGTTTTGCTGTAATTATTGAGCACTGACTTCGCAATTAGTCAGTACGGACGGAATTGTCATAGTCTATTTTCAGTTTAATTATTTAATTCAAGGCCTGGAAATTGTGGTTGTATACTTCCAACAACTTCCTATATCATGCAGTATACAATATACAATTTATATCATAAAAGTCCTGGGAAGCAGATAGCACAGTACTGGTGATGCCGTCGATAGGTAAATGGCCTGGTTCAACTCCGCGTCAACACAACCATGACCTCCATCCCTCCGTCCGGGATCAGGAAGCTGGTATCAGATTCCTCTGGAATCATCTCACTCCCTTCAAACTACAAATGACTCTTAGTAATTGCCTGCGAGGAAGATGTGGGAACTCCCAGAACGACTTTCTCGAGAGTTGCTGTGAATTATCGAATGTTGGGTAATTAAGTATGTTAAGTGGATTTCGATGAAGCTTGTTCATTCGACATTACCAAGCTGTGAACAAATATATTTTATCAAAAACATGGGCAGCAGTATAGGATTCTCTAACACTTAAAACTCGATGTTATTTAACATGCATTCATACTGGAAAAGGATCTGTCGGTTCGAATTGGTATCGTTTCGTTTCTTGTCGTTTTTGGTAGGGTGTGATGATTGTTTTCTATACTTCTTGTATCCAGTCGAAGCTTTTCCAATGAAGAGCGTTTTAATAAGCGTTGGGTCAAAAAAGCTGTTCTCTAAATTTTATAGGATGAAACGAACTTACGTCAAGTCACAAAGGATGTTGCTGTTATGAAGAGGAGCGCAAGTATAGAGACAGCACCTTTATTGAGGACAGTGCCAAAGTGTCTGTATGACCTGCATGAGTCCTTCTGCGATTTATTGCCTTTTTTTTGGCGGTATAGTAGAAAGACTTTTGCTAGTGAGGAGGACATATTTGAGGGGAGCAGATCATTATTTGATTTCAATTCACGGCACTACTTCCGTTGAAAAATCAAGAGTCGATGAGACTTAGCATTCATGCGAAATTGGGCTTCGAACTCTAAATGTTAGTATCAATTTGATACTGACTATTGTAAATTTAGAGTACTATAGAATATTGATAAACAAAACTACGAAAACTGTCTTAGTACGATTGCCGAGGCTGTACTTGGACACATGCTGTCTTTGCCCGAAACTGGTTACTCTTCTGATCCGCGTGTCTCAGCTGATACATCACTGTTATCACGAGATGCCGTTGATCGACAGAGATTGGCCCATTCGATTCGACTTTTCGGGTCTCGACCACGACCAGTTGCTGATGAGGCCGCGACGGTTGCATGTGCGGCAAATTTAGCAGTAGCTGTAGGAAACTACGCCAAGGTATGTATGTTAACTTCTGCTCTCATGTAGTGTTTTTACTTTTTCACTTTAGGTCACAGTATCATCCGTCTCAATGCATGAAGTACAGATTTGGCCTGGAACGTCAGATCGCTTGATGGCAGAGCGTGTCAAACCAGCTGTTTTTGATCTCATCATCGCTGGTGGTGTATTCTCTTACCTCGTCGTATTTTATTATGTGAGTAAACTGAAGTCTTTCATGAGAATAACGCTTTTTGACTCACATTCAAGTTTTGTTGCCTTATCTCTGAATTTATCTCCATATTTGGCTAGGACCGAAGTTCTATTACGAAATTATAACAGTACCTCGTACATTTAACGCAGATCCCGTCTACTGAATGTTGGTGGCCAGGTTGTTCGCCCACTTTAAGGACGAAGCATGAGGCTTGAGTGCTGCGCATACTTTAGAAAACATTTGAGATTGATTTAAGCATGTTCAGTTATATTTCACAACATACCTTGCCATTAAGAAGAAAAAGGCAGTAAATAAAAGAGGTAAGCATGTTCAGTCTAGAAGCGTCCAGCGTTTACCACCTGACTATATACTAAGTGGAGTCGAAATGGTAGTGTCTAACATTTTTATCCAACATGAATTCCGTTCGATGAAAATTATGAGGAACGGTTACTATCTTTCGTCAAGACCGCAAAGCTTTCGTTGACGTCGTTACACAAATTCTGACATAAAACTAACGAAAAGGAGGCTAAACTGGTCACTACCATTCCCGAAGATTCTAATTTATATCGAGCATTCCATGCATATTAGTTTTTTTACGCTTGGAGGACAAATGTGTTAAGCTAGACAAATTCTGGCTAAATCAGAAGCTATTTTGGTCGAGGGGATTGGTAGAGCTGTGCACAGACCAAGTGCCTTCCAGTAGTTCTCTACGAAACACACACCGTTAGTGTTCTGACTTTTTATTACATATTCGTGCTTCGTACTTTATAAAAATGTGCAGAGTTGAACTTGTTGTTGAGCGAAGGCACTTTTAGCCGTATGTTTCCTTCCCAAAATTGTACCCATATTTTTAACGCTTTTTAAACATCTGTTCCTGCTGTAACAATGTATGCCGTTAACTGTTATGTTCTAAACAATACCACGTTTTACATGTACTTTCTTAAGTATTGAATATGTTCAAATGCCACAAACTACTTATAGTAGGCATTGTTCATCGAGTTGAATATTTCAGATGATCAACAAAGCCCAGAGTACGCTCGAAATTGCTATGCTCAAATTACGGAAACGACTATAACATGGACGATTATTGGTGTATCAGTAATTTATTAATTTAGTCTACAGGATCCATCTCATTTGCTCCTGAGTAGTTAATATGTGAATTAAAAGAATTGGTCCCACTATTTCTACCTTCTTCAATATTGATGTTAGAAAGGAAATCTGTAGCAAACAACAGTCACTACAGAAAGGCTTTTTGACTCTAGCAGGCTTATGGTTTATTCGATATCTTGAGCTTTTGTGCCAGTATTCGCTTGAATCTTATTCTCTTTTTTTCGGAAAGTTCCGTTTGCGCATTCATGACCCTTATTTTAAGTGTGTGTGCTGCTATATTTAACTCGATGTTTGCTACCGTATTTCCAGAAAATATCCCAGTGAAATATTTCCTGTCCTATGAGTTTCTATGCAGAGAGAAATGTTGGCAGGACGACCTGTGTTCTGATGTTTTCTTGCTATGCCGTTGAATGAGTTGCATCTTCAGGCACATTCTTGTTTAGTTTTGTTATGGTTGGTCAACTTTTATGAATGTTGTGGGTATACAATTACGGCAACAACAGTACGGGAATAGATGGTGAATTCATTAGATGTGTAGTTGTGCACCGATCTATGTCTGGTGACATTGCCTCTCTAATTCAATTTGATTGTTATATTACTGAGTAGGGCTTTTTTCTCTAGAATCTAGACATAGTCGTACTGAGACTTTCTTGGAAGATGACCGCATGGGACTCGTTCTAGTTCTTCACAGCGCGCCATGATTTGTTGGACACAGCGCGTCATCTCCACTTTTAGGCTTAGTTGAAGCTAAAATTCTTAGGATTTCAAATGTAACCTGGGCAAACGCGAACATCAGCGATGCATACCGGAACGCATGCTTCAAGTAGACGGACATCTCTTTTGCCCAACTAGGTGGCTGCTTGAGATATTGACGAGAAAAATTTAGCTCCAGATTCATGGATTCCCTGACAGGATTTGGAAGCATTCTTGTCGGCGAAGATCTCCATAGATTTTGATGCTTCGCTTTTCAACTAATAAAGTTCACGATGAGATGAGATATGTTTATTTAAAGTTGGAAAAGCTAGAGTACTTTAGCGTGTCCACATTGTGCTTAAGCACTAATGGGCCGACTATTGGAGTATTAACTAATTTATAGGGTTCACTATTTGTGGAGAACACAACTGATTTTAGAACTACAAAAAACGGAAAGTGAGAATCTGGTTGTTGCTTCCAGAAAATTTAATGGTAAAGTAGCGGCTCGCAGCACAATTTAAACAGTAGGAGGAAGTGTTCATGTTGGGAATAACACAACAAAGAAAAGAATACGCAAACAATATTCCCAAAAAGATGTTATATTATCTTGTCTTTATCAGAAGATATTACAGAGATCTACCCATATCTCCTGAGAATTGGGTCTACCTACCATTTTTATGTGAAGTCGTCGTACTGTCTACTAATGCAAAGTTGGGTGATTAGTGAACTTTCACATGATAACCCAGATATCAACCGCAAATCTCGTATTCCATTGCATTCAATAAAGTTCAATTAAATCTTTGGAATATTAGGATGTTTTGATGGGATGTTAATAACGAGTTTTCAGTGGATATGGAAGACAGAAGTAACCGAATAGTAATTTGCTATATACTGGTGTTAACTGTTATGCTTCCAAGCATGGTTACAGTTTTAATCTTATTACACTTGAGCAAACTACAGAAATTTGTAGAAGTTCGAGATGAAAGGGTTCCTAATACAGAAATTCAGTGTTGGTTCTGTCCGCAGTACTCATTTACATGAATTGATCTTCCCGAAAACTTTCTTCGTTGTCATAGGCAATGGTGCATCGTCCTTGTTCGCAACGCTCTTCGTAGTATATCGACGTTTCCTCGAAACCTTCGCAGTTCCCTCCTGGTTGGATTTTCGCTATACAAAGTGGAATACTCTTCTGTTATATACTGGAATACTGTTCTCCAGGTGACAGAACAGGTATCTGAAAGACAAAACTATCACTACGTATTCCCCGTAATTCCAGTAATTCGCGTTTTATCGGGTGAATGTCGTTCTAGGTGTCTAACAGCAAAATACAGCGGTAAGTTTGTCCAGCACTGAGGTCATACAAGAAGTATGACGAGTTCGATATTTTCATCTAGGAGCCCAACCTAAGATCCTGGTATTCGAGGTCATGCTGAGAAGAACAACCCTTTAAACAAAGTGGAACAACACCTCCCTCAGATCTTCGACACTCGGCGACTGCTTGTGCTGACGGTTTCGTTATTGTCTTTCTCGGGTTATTCCAGACTTCAAGAGAATAACCGTACCAAAAAGATGAGTTGTGGTAGTTTAATACATAGTCCCAGAGCTTGGTTTTTCAACAACCGACGATAATTTTTAATCATTTGGGAATTTAAGGAATTGAGGACACAGATTTATAGACCAGACTTTGCTGTATAGTCTTAAGCGTCTATGTTATCATTACAGATATTACTTCGACTTTAATTTCGTTTGAAATCGCAATCCTCAAAAAGTCGAAAACGGTCTGATTTTTAAATTCTCCAACGGAAGTGCGGCAGTTGCAAATATATTAGTGAAGACATCATGTCCTGCTGGACGAGATCCCTCTTGTTCAATTATTAAGGACGAAAGCTGCTTTTGCATATGACGTATCGTATTCTAAGGCTTATCGTTATTGGATGCTGTTACTATCAAATTTTGTTAACAAATTAGCGATGAGGTCAGTTATACACTAATTTTCCTTTCGTACGTTTATTTTGCCATAGAGTTTTCTTGCTACACGTTTTGTAATCAATCAGGAAGCTCAGCCAAGGGTGAACTAATATCAGGATCCCCCACCATCCTGGTATCAAACTAGTGGCATGGTGGCAAATCTCTCTCTGAACCACAAGGGCGGCGACTGCCTGTGGTAGTGACGAACTGGAACAGACATTGGCCAGGCTGATCTCGGGAATCCAAGGAGCCGCGATCGCTAAACCGGCAAAACTCCGAAAAAGTGGGAATTATCCTGGGGCCTGCACAACCAGTGAGGACGAGCCATCTAAGTATCCAAATAAGTAAATGATTTGACTGGCAACTGATGGTTACTTCAATTCTAACCGCTATTATGGATCATAGTTGTCGTATGGAGTTATCGTAAGGAAATCTACTCAAGATAAGGTGTAAAAAACTTTCATACGCTGACAGCAAGGTGGTTGTATGATGGATTAAAGTAACATGTAGTAAATAGTAGCATACATACAATGCGCACCGTATGGCAATAAAGCAACTCCCTTCTACAATCCTGTGTTGTTCGCTGACCCTCAAGTCCTGTATTTGTTGAGAAGAGGTTTTCTTTATTGTCAAAAAATCAGAAAGCCCCTAACGACATGAAATTAGCAGGCCTCCCATATCCACTCCACATAGAATATGCGTCAGCAACAATGGGTTAAAGATCGTTTCATTAAGCACGGTTTTTTTTGTCACAACAACGAGCTTGAGCGAAACAGCGGCAAAATGGGCTCACTTTGATCCACAATCCTGATTAGATTTTGAGCATCTTGGTCACTTATCGTACTCGTACATGTAATCCGTATAGTGGTTCGAAAGCACTTCTTCGTTCGTATACGGCTCTAGATCCTGAACAGATGTCATTGTAAACAAACTTTCATTAAACTTCGATATAAATGACTAATGTGCCTTGCATCATCGATAAGCTAACATGAGGTTGTTACTAAACTTGTATTCTTTCGACGTCTTCGTCTTCCTCAGTATGACCTCTTTCAGGCGGTGTTCTGCTGAAGAAGATCTGACTCTATGCGACGACGAAGACACCGCATCGAGAGTACGAACCATCATAGGCATCGACTTTGATCATCGGCTCTGAGGAAGATGAATACGTCGAAACGTTAGCCGAATAAAAGTTTGCTAACAACCTCGGGTTAGGCCTATCAGTGAAATAAAGTACCTGAATAGATATTTTGTTTAGATCAACTTTTAATCGTTCATTTCAGTGATTAAATATTTACTTTCTACTTCTGTTCAGCAAACACGAGGTGCTATTTTATTTCATTATTTACCCACAAGCTGACATTTCGGCGGATTTCGCCTTCCTCAGAGCCTGGAAAGGTCAAGTTGATAGCAATCTACTAGGCCAGACGCCTCCATAACCAAACAAAGAAACTCTAAACCAAGATTTCAATCACATTTAGCATAGCTCTGCACACTCACCGCTTTCTATGAGTCTTCCGCTGAGTATGTCGCGTGAAGACCGACTGCACAGAATTCACATGGAAGCGTAATGTGCCCCTCCCATCAGAATAACAGCTTTATATACTGTCCAATATCACGCGTGATAACGAGGCATTCCCCCCTGCGATTCATTTTCGGATTATTGGAATTAATCCAGAATGCCTCTAGAATTTTGCGGGCTTGTGTTCTCGATTCTTGCGCGAGGATCGTAACCCTTACTTCAAAATCTTCTCCGTTTTGTTTCTGCGTGCTATGCGTCCTAGTGGAGTACTTGGCTTACGTTTGCCGACTAGGTGTTCTTTTATACGTACGCAGAGTGGTCTACCCGTTTCGCCAACGTATTCTTCCCCGCACGCTTTACAAGAGATCAGATAGACTGTACCCGAACTTATGCAATCACCGTCTCTACCATTGGGGCATATTATGCAATTTTGCGTTGCACATAGACGGTCGTATAGGCGGTTACGAACTAGCTGGCGCCTTACATTACTCGGTGGTATTTTGATTATCGTTACCGAATTCCCTAGACTGGCCCTTCTTAAACAGCGTTTTATAGCTGCACTTACTTCATTTGAAATGAAGGGCAGTATAAACGGGACCTTGTTGTCGCTAGAGTTATCGTTGGGGTACCTGTGGTTTCCTCTACACCTATCTCGAACTACGGTTTCGTAGCCATTAAAAATGGCTATTTGCCGCGCCAAGTTCCGGGACTCCTCTCTCTGTTGTCTTCCTGTGCACACGCTGGTACATGTTCGATACATGTTTCTCACAAGCGCCCTTTTCGTGTGAGAAGGATGAGAGGAGAAGTAATGAACAAGGATGTTTTTACTACTTGGCTTTCGATACCACTTCGTAATGTAGCCGTTTTCTGATAGGCTAATTTGCACGTTCAGAAATGGAAGCCAGTCTTCTTTTGGTTTCTCTTGGGTGAATTTAATATACTCTGACTGTGTGTTAAACAACTCGAAACATCTGTCGATTTATTCTTGCGTTGAACAAATGACCAAGCAGTCATCTATATATCTACAGTAGTGTAACGGACCGAGGTCGATTACTGGCGCTTCCACCTTAGACATGAATGCAATGGCAAGACTTGGTGCCAGTCGTTGTCCCATTGCCAGCCCTCTCATTTGTGCGTAATACCTCCCGGACTATCTGAAGGTTGAGCAGTTTAGGCACTCCTTTAAGAGTGTCATCAACTGCTGCTGCTGAATATTTACTGTTATTCAATCTCTGCCATGAGCAGCCATAACTACAATTGCGAGAAGCTACCGATAGCTCAGCAAGCGCTAGCGTTTCCGACAAGTATTGGTATTTCAGCATATTAGTCATTTAAGGATGAAAACCTTTCACCTTAAGTGAAGCGTTGCCGAAGTGCATTTCAGGATAGCAATCCGGAAGAGGAGGTGGATAGTCGGTTTCACGCTGGTCACGTGTCTGAAATACTTCTAGAAGTCAGGTGGCGACACTTCTTCACGTATAGTAAAACATTACAGCGGGTTTTCTTCTCCTTACTTGCTCCTAGACAGCTATAAAAGTTAGTTTACCTGATGTAGCTGTCTCCACATTTCCCAGATATGATCGACCATAGTGTGGTGGAAGAAGAAAATTGGCTTCGAAATATGATGTTGTACGTTGAAGCCATTGGAAACACAGTAAGTAAGACAAAGATAAAGTTCTGTTTCACCTCGCTAGTCGACGAGTACGTTTCTTTCATATCACCGTTGATGAAAAAGTGGGCATAATCATGTGAGTACGATAACAGTCGACCATCGGGGATGATTATTTTGCATGTCTGAAAGGCGTTTGATCGTTGAAACTTCTCTTTTACTGCCTACAGAAACTGTAATAGTACATCACTACTATTCTGTACATTAGGAATATTTCAAGTACTCACTACTACGTAACGCATACGTTTAAATTACAGTATTCAGGCATGTAAGTATGAAATTGCTCATTTTCAAAGTAACATGCACAGGACTTTTTCCCACGATGGTTCATGTGTGACCCCAACGGGCCGACTTGCAGGGTTCAAAGGGTGGACTTCCTCAGATGTTTTCTTGGATGACTAAACTAATACGAGGGCGCTGCAAAGGTTTCATTCTGCTGACGTTTCGGCGCCGTCACCTTCTTCAGAGCCGCAGTCCTGCAGGCATAGACTATCAACAGTCGTTCATCATTGCGATGAGGATATTCGTTGTCGCATCGACTCGAATCCGTTGCTGTGGAGTAGCGTCCAAATGAAGAACTTCACTTGACAGTACTCTTTTAGAATATTAACAAATGTACTGTTTCGTATGAAGCAGTAGCTATAAAAGAATATGCATCAGTACCAGCTGCAGCAGACGTCTTGCCTACGCCATAATATCGAGCTGCGATGATGACACTAAGGTATTTTATATGGCCACGATGAGAAGGTATGCTTAATAGAAGATCATTTTTTTCGACTTCAGTGAATTTTTGTCCTAAAAGTTCTGAAAAACTCTATTCAAGGACTCAGGAACTACCTGAATTCGTAATGAGTGAAGCTTTCCAGGAGCTCTACTCTTAACGATTGAGGCGAAAGTATCTCAGCGGAAAGTACCACAATGAAATTGAATATCGAAGACCTTTTCTGCCAATGATGTTGTTGTTCTAAAGTTCTACAAGGGATGAAACCACCACCTTTACGCCTGATTCTTGTTTCCGCGAAATTGAGAGAAGGGCAACAAAGTGCAAGAAGCGGAATCGCTGGGTCATTATTAACGGTAATTTTCTTTTTTTTGGACAGCTTTGAGAGGACGCCGTTAAAAGCACCGGTACTAGTTACTGGCAGAGTTACTAAGGTGACTAAGAAGTGGATATCCCTGGAAACTCGTCAGAAATTCCAGCAAAGCGGAGATGCATTGGTCACATAAAGCCGGCAACTTCCCATCTGAGCATGCAAAGGTTCGGAAAAGGGCAATGAAAAAAAAACCTCCAGTAGAGAATAAAGAGAACGACTGTACCATATGAGGATTTCGTTCAGGTTGGGAAGAGGATCCTTAATGACTTTTCGCACTTCGCCAGACGGATTAGTCACCACATTCAAAAATATGATGGGGACCATTATCTACCAT
Organism: Angiostrongylus costaricensis; assembly: GCA_900624975.1. Classification (NCBI taxonomy): domain Eukaryota; kingdom Metazoa; phylum Nematoda; class Chromadorea; order Rhabditida; family Metastrongylidae; genus Angiostrongylus; species Angiostrongylus costaricensis. The sequence goes on along the minus strand of UYYA01004784.1, from coordinate 37,669 downwards.
GTACTTCTCCAATCTCATCGATAGCGCGACTTCCACGGTACATTTGGAAAATATGAACTGTAGGTGAACTTAATGGAACGACTTTTATGAGAGCTGGATTTGTTCTAGATGCCACATTTACACTCAGTGGAACGAATATCTCTGAATACTTTCGCTATGTTTTGTATTTAGGAACGGAAGTCAAGATGATAAACGACTTAACTAGAATGTTGAATAGGATGAAATATGCGGCTGAAGGAGTTTGTAGTAGTATGAAAAATATAGTGGACAGCACAAAAGATGCTAGGCTTTTCTCTAATCTCCGTGTCTCCCCTCGAGTAACCTAACGCTACATGTGCTGATGATGGCAGTGATACCAGCACTTCCCAACGCGCTTCTCAAAACAGTGTAAGAAAACCCACTTTACGCAAACAACAGAAGAAATTCGGTCTGATAATTCCGAAGACTGACTTTCATGAACCTCGACTCTGATAACGAGCACAGGAATTTGAAGCTTCGATCGTCGAAGACCACAGACGAGGGACATGACCGCATACGACGAAAGTATCAGAAACATTAGAGCCTCTACGCCCCCGAACGAGCCACTGAACCAAATTTCCACGACCAATAACCAGTTTATAATATTTCTTCATGGGATTTTGAACAAAAGGCATTATGCTTCAATAGTGCTCCAAACAAACATGATATATTCTAGAGCTCTGAAGTAGGACAAGAGTGAAAGGCAATAGCTCCCGGAATCAACTTTCTATTAACCTCGGCATTGAATTATAATTTCGTTGTTTTCTTTCTCAGCAATCGCGAGCTTGTTAAACAGTATTAAACAGTGAAGGGTAATTTATTTGCAATGGTTTTCGAATCATTCTATGATTATTGAAAGGTTAGGTGATACATGCGATGTCAACTCTGATCAACAATGTACGGTATTGAAAAGTACTAGAACATAGATCTCGTCGAGAAGGTGCTGTGAATTCTTGCATCGTCTTGCAGACATTTTTAGGCCATACATGAGTCCTTTCAACCAACGAGGGAAAACGCGTTTTTGATAAAAGGATAAATACAAGATAAAGCTCTCGGCGTTGATCAATCCCAGAGAGATGCGCCATTCAGTCGACTTCACTAAGTATCGTTGAAGGTGATTGAACGCATAGCTGGCTTCTACAGTGACTCGCGGTGGCCTACCGATGTATCAAACCAGTGCTGCTATCCTCCCAGGTAAGTCTGGTACCAATTTGCCGACCCCGAAGTGATGGAAAGTTTCGTGGGCGATGGGGCGGAGATGGATTCCGGATGTGCGTTGCAGGGCGCCTCCGACCACTGTGCACGCGCTCTACGGGTTTGTGATGATAAAAGTATTTCAGTGAATATAGTCTGGTAAAATATCTCCATTGATCAGCTTAGTGCCAAACTGAGGTTACGTAAAATTTGGAAAAAAAACGAAAGGTTCATTTACACTAATGAGCCATGGAGTTACACGGATGCCATAACAAACCTCCAAGGGCATCGCGGCCGCCAGTACTTGTTCGATACACTCTTGCTGAAGAACAAAGTCAATGCGTGCGTTGTTCAGCAACTCTTCATTGCTCATGTCGGGCACGAACCTAAGAACATGGCGCGTTCCGTAAATCGCATCCATAAAATGACCATAACGGAGTTGGTAAGTAATGTCCATAAATGTTAGGGTTTCGCTTGACCGCCTGTTAAGACACGATAATGGAAAACAGCAATGGGCGAGCAAATTCTAAACGGGCATTATGTGCTATAGATTAAGCAAAGACAACTGACCTCCATAATTTTCCAATTCGAATACGGTCCATCCACAATATACCCTGTAGAATTGGTTGCGCCCATGAAGGGGGGAGAGAAGAACATCGATTCACAAGGGTCGGGCAGCTCGGACTTAAATGTGGATTCTCAAGAATACGTGCCGATATTCCACGGGTTTCCCTCGTACAAGAAGTTTCAACACAGCTTGTCAAAAACGATTGACGAATCATAATGTGGGGATAAATGTTAGCCGGAAGCGACCCTATACCTCTGAAACGCATCAGGGAATGGGTTGGTTGCGCCTTTGTTTTATCTGATTGACTTAAGCCTTTTGTATTCGTATCCTGATCCATAATACGGCATAATAGCATCCACGTTAATGAGCGTGGATTTATTTACGTATATTCATAGTAATAAGCGGGTGTGGCGCAGTGGTCGGAGGCGCCATGCAACACATGCGTGGAATCAAGTCCCGCGCCGCTGGCCCACCAAGCCTTCCACCCTTCCAAGGTCTGCAATTTGGTACCAGATTTGTCTGGGAAAATAGCAGCACTGGCTCGATACATCGGCAGGCCAATGCGAGTCATTGTAAAGGCCAGATATGCATTCAATCACCTCTAAACGATGCTTAATGAAGTCAAATTTATGCCGCATCCCTAAGACGTTGATGAACTCCATGAGCTTTATTTTGTTTATCCCTTATATTCAAAGTAGATCATGCATGTCAATTAAGCCTAGATCCTGAACTGGCTGGTAGAATCGATGGAGTCGGGTCGAGGTCGCCTCCAACAACCAAGCGCACATTTACTTCTTGAGTGTCTATATACTAGGCGCTGGCCAAAAGGTACATCTCAGTGAGCTACTCATAAGTACTATCTTCCTAAAAATGATAAAAATAACGGCTTTACCCGGAAGATGCAGAATTCTGTATGTCCCCTGAGTGAGGAAGCTAGGCAGCTATGGTGCCTTACAGGGGCTGATGTGCGAATTAGTGTTTATATTGGGTTACTAGCGATGCAGATAGTTCATCGAACCTAACTTTTATAACGCCATGCTTTAATAAACTTACTTCAAGTGAGCTGTCCCAATATGGTAGTCCAAGGTTACTCCCAAGCGGAAGGAATCTTCGAAAAGCAAGTTCGAATCTAAGTAAAAATATAAGCAGTAAATCAACTTGTTCACGAATTGTGATCATTGGCGAAAAGATAGATGTAAACGAAAGCAAACACGCGAACCTTTTCAGATACTCTCTGTGCCATGTGAAAAAACCAGGCCCCTCATGTAGCCCACTATATCTATGTACAAAACCAAATCTGTCGTAGATACCAGACTTTTCATTTTGTTGAAAGCAACCTAAAAACTCCAGAAGTTTATCACTCGTTGTGGCTATGGAATACTTCTATTATTGAATCAGAACGTGCAGAGAGAGTTTTCCTCATGTTCTCCAAAATTAAGGAAGGCTTTAAAATTCCTACACGAAAGTCTAAGAGTTTATCGCCGTCGTATTGGTAGAAACCAAATGGTGGGTTAGCAAGCCTCGGGTCCTCAAAGCTTTTTTACAAGACGAACTAATTTCCTTTCAGTGCCGTTTAATCCCGTCCAATCTTTGATAGCACAGATAAAAAACAAAGAGCGGGCAGATCGAGTGGTAGTTAGTTATTGGCGTAGATCTCCCATGTACTATAACCAGTGCCTGCTGGCTTCCAAATCCACCCCAAGGGTAGCGGATTTAGGTATACTGACTTAGTTGTTCGATGATTCTGTACAGCCCATTGGTAACTAAACACCTACTGCAATCTGATTGCGTTCACTATTGCTAAGCATACGAGTTTCTTTTCGCACCGCCTTCTGTAGAAGTTTGCCGTTCGGCAACACGCAATTTCCACCGGACACTTTACCTGCAATATAGCTCACTACTTCGCAATCTGATAGGATAGTGAGTAACAATGCTATTCACGTTGAACGTCGTATTTAGAACAGCCAAGCAAGTAGCTTCTATCTACTTGTTGAGTGGCTTGGAATTCTGTAGGAGGTCACATCGATAAAGAGCGCCTCACCTTTGTAGTATGGACAAACGCAAGTCAAATTCATACACGGCAAACATTCCCGCTCTTCGTCAGTCCAGTCATGTTTAGCATAAATGTCATCTTCTGGCAAGAGGTGTCTTCCGTACATGGACTGATTCACTTGCGCCACTGGGATCTGAAAAAAGTTTGTCTTTTAAAACCTAGAGTCTTATGTGAACCAATTCTCATTCAAAGATTGGAGGGAGCAGATCGACCAGAGTGAGTTGATATCGACTCAATTTCATAGCGATGATTTTTCTCTCCTTACCACGCAGAAGTTTTCGGTGTAAGTTTTGTATTGAACCGATGGCTTATCTATAAGTACTGATGTGGAGGGCATCGACTCATAAGGGCTATTCTCCATACCTAATAAGTCGCAATAAACTGTTTTCCAGATGCGTTTGCACAGAGGCAAGAAACTTGCTGGTAAAGCACTTCCCATTATTAAGATCGTTGGAGGTTGAGTAGTATGCAGATGTATCGCTGTTGCACTTCTAGACTGAAGTGCTATATTTAGGGATGTCTTTTTGCTACGATAAGATAGTGAGTCACTAAGATGTGTATAGGTGTAACTGATAGTATGGGTGTAAATTTTTTTCTTTTCCTCGCAAGTTCCTATTCAGGTTATAAACGTCAGCCTCGAATAAATTTACTTCAAAATTTTTGGCAATTATTACAATTTACGCTTCCTTAGTGCTGTTTACAACCTTTGCAATCCACAGCTTTTTCGATACAATCTACCTTTATTGCAATCCTTGGCGCTATTTGCACAACTAAAACTCACGTTGTGTGTGGTTGAGATTACAGTGGTATAACTCTCATCAAACTAATTTCAGCACCATTATATCATTCCGACTATGTTTGCCATCCATTTATAAACTCCTCAGCTTCTGGTGGATGACCAGCTTGAAGAGCTTTTTCTTCTATTTCTTCCAAAAAAAGTAACATAAACCACAATGCGGTTGAACAAGCGAGATTTCATCGAGCAGAACATGGTAGTGCTTCGTGATGTCCGGTTATGCTAATGGGTGCGCTTGTTTCTAGTTTAAAACTTTGAAATACAACCATAAGAAGAAGGAGATATGGGGAAAAATTGGAACGTCAACTGGGCTTCAAACTCATGACTGTACTTTCCGGGGTTCACATGCTACTCACCACACCAACCGAGACCTTTACTTTGCCTTTCTCTGAGCTCGTTTTTTACCCTGTCCGTGCTATCAGCAATACTATGTAGTTAAACATTGTAACTTTTACTTTAGCTTTAGCTTAATTGGGTTCAATGGCTATTTGTGCTCAGTAGATCATTACCATTGACGGATGATTGCTGAGAGCACCGTTAGAGTAAGAAATTTACCGAGAGAAAGGCAAAAAAAGAGGCCGGTTGGTGTGGTCAATAGCAAGTGATTCCTCGGAAAGTATAACCGCAGGTTCCAAGTTCACTGCGATTCCCAGTTTTGCTCATATCTCAGCTTCCTTGCGCTTCTTTTTCCACATGGCAGGCACCTTACCATGAAAAAAGAGTAGGCAGTAAATAAAAATTGATCACTAAAGCTTTGAGTTCATTTTTTCTCAAAGAAATTTCAAATCTGATAAAGCTTAGAGTGAAAACAATGCTTCAGAAGAAATATGCATACCCTTCAAGCAACGAAGCAACGAAGCAAAGTGTATTTCATATGTCTATCATGTTCTTAACTCCTTAAGCCCTCTGGTTATTGGAAACTCATCACTAATTGTCGGAAACCAGTATCGCCCATCGTCCCCTTGTGTATTAAGCGTATGAAGACCTATTCGCCGCTCTTGTATGCTCCACCAGTTTTTTTCACCACGCACAAGAAACTCATGGGAAAATTGACCGGCATGAGTTGATATCAACTCACAGCAAGCGCGGCGAAAGATTGAGGTCAGATAATCGTTGCGACCATACGGATTCAGGCGGACGTCATATATTTAGGAAAAATTATGTTGCCAATACCTTGATGGTTTAAAGCTGGTTTGCTTTAATTCTAGCTTCTACGCGAAATAAAAGTTACCACACTTAATCGGTCTCTTTACATCTACATGCTCTGGTTCTTATGTTTTCCCATTTCTTTCAATTTCCTTACTCCCCATTCACTTTTTCTTACTACACATTCCATACTGCACCGCCATAAAGTTGCCGATCCTTTGCTTATTGCACAAATTCCTTCTTTCTCCAAAAGTGTTAGTGATTGTCCGTTAGCTGTACTATAAGCAACACGATATGAAATCGTTTGTTCTAGCTATGTGAGAAGACACTAGCACGGGTCACTCCAACAATGGAGTGTACTTGTTGAAGAGCTAGAAGACGTTTGCTGCCAGTAATTGATGACGTTCGGCATCCACTTACCGGTACGTGTACAACATGCGGATAGCGGAACCATGGCTGCTCGACGACTTCCGTGTAGAGATGGCCATTCAACTTCGACATTTGAGATAGTTTATAGGCTAATCCTTTTGCTAAGGATATCCACACCACTAGGAAATTGGCTGGCAGCATAATATTGCAAATCTGGAAAAGAACTGAATACCCTTTCATACCATCACACGTAGAGAAATCTCCGATAATTTAACAAATAGTGGCGGAAAGGAAAGAAAAACTCTTTTAGAAAGTGTTTTTAACTAGCTGAGTAAGTGAGCACTGGTATCACGTCTCTCCAATGAAATCTATGTAAAAAATGTCTGTAATAAAATATAATGCAATCTATATCTGTACTGATTACTAATGCTATGATTAAATGACGGTCGGTTTCAAAAATTTTCTATATCTGTACTTAGTAGATAACTGTACAGCTCTATAGACATGTCTTTACTCACTGTAGAGACAAGTGTTCGAAATTTTAGGCAAAGTTATGTCAGTGTTCTTAATCTGCAATTTGTAAGTCGAAATCTATCTACAAACGCAGCTGTACGGAGTTTCAAAACGAAGAAAAACTCTTACAGAGAAAAAACGGTAGTGATTACGGTATCAATGGACAACAGAGAATACTGGCTGACAACTACAGTGAGTGTAGGCGCTTTCGGTTTAGAACGTTATATAAAAGAAATGTTATTCATGGAAAAAAAGACTAGGATAAGTTAGAGTAGAAGAAGGACAGCTTGGTGTACTTATGGTAGTACCAAGAAGGGTTTGCAATCGGGGGAACTATCGAACAAGGACGAGAATGAGAACGTAGGATCAAAAGCAATGACATTCTAGGATCACCGATTCAAAGAAATGAGCAAGACGTCATCCACCTATGAACAATGTAAACCACTTCGAAGGAGATGAGGTAGAATTGGAATCACAATCAAATCGGTTTTCCATAAGCAATGGACGGTTGCTTAACTCAAAAGTCCCCATGGTTCATGAGAACTTCGGAAATGAAGCGGATAGTGTTGAAGTTTGTTCATTGTACGGAGCCTAATGGGAACCTAGTGAAATAGATGAGATTAGTTCTGTTCACTCGACTCACTTTATCGTCGATACAACAACAAAGAGTAAGTTCTGTTAATCCTTTATGTGTTTGTGGATAGGAAGACTTATGAAGCAGAAAAAGAGGAGCAGAAATTCGCAGAAGCAGTTGAATATGTAGAAAAATATCATTGCAGATTCCATATAACGGTGACCACCTGCATATTATACGCAATGTCTAAAACGGGTCGAGTTAGGTGAATCGGAACAGTCCGGACTGGACTCGATCTCTGAGCAGATACATCCGATCATTCGACGAATTCTATCAGAAATCGATGAGTGGAAAAGGTTCCATCTACAGCTTCGAAGGTTTTTTTTCCTTTAGTTTACTCTTCCTTGAATTTACTTAGTTTGCAGTAAATACCATTGAACACGCTTGGAATTCTGGCATGCCATTCGCATAAAATATATTGAAATCAACACGTTCAGGCCCTTGTGGTAAAATGTGAGGAAAAACGAGTAATTCCCATTGTAAAGTCTTTTCCTGAAAATTCGACAACGACCCCTTTCTTACAGGGATCCACGAAAAATTTACTAATTGACGTATCTTCTAAACTCCAGAAAACCATTTCTCGACAGGTCCAAAAGGTTTTCAAGTAATGCAGTAGTGCTTCTCTCGACTTCTGAGTATTCGTCAATAAAGCATAAAAGAATAAAGCTCTCGGCGTAGATCCATCTCTGAGGGATGCTCCATGCACTCGACTTCATTAATCGTTTGGAGGTGATTGAATGCATATCTGGCCTTTATAATGACTGCGGTGGCCTACCGATGCATCGAGCCAGTGCTGCTATCTTCCCAGGCAAGTAGTACCAATTTGCCGAATCCGGAGGTATGGAAGGCTTAGTGGGCCTGGGGCGCGTGGATCGGTCTCATGTGCATTGCAGGGCGCCTCCGATCACTGGGCTGCACGTGCCCTTATTTCATCACTAATTCTGAAATAATATGTGATATCAGTGGTTTCGTTCACAAGCTTGGAACTCCACCACTGGTTGGCGCAGAAATAGAGTCGTAAGTTACAACCTGAAAACCGCAGTTATTTTCATATCAAGTGAATTAACACTTTAGCCACAACTGTTTGCATGAAATGCCGATCCGATTTACAACTGGAACTCATGAAAGTCGTTTTCAGTACATTGATAGTAGCACCCCTACTAACAACCATCATAGTGTTCACCAGCTGTGTTGGGATTTCAGCATCACCAGTGATTAGAACACAGGATTTACTGGGAAGAGAAGAATGCTCAGAAGCTCATAAGAGCTTCCATGAAATAGAGATGAAGAAAAAGAACGTGCGGATATGCTGTTCATCTCCTCACCTTGTCCTTTCGTATCGGTAACGCTCAGAAACTGGAGCATTATGGAGCACTGGAGAGGGTTCAGCTGGCTTTATTCATTATTGTGGTCATATCACAAAAGGGACAACGTTGTAAATTGATCTTTTTAAATAAATACGAGCAAGCATTTATGATTCTCACTTTCTTTGACAATCAAGTATAATGTTCTTTGTTGTGTAAGCCCTAAAGTAGAAGAAGACAACCAGATAACTGAAGCCATGAGTACCCGATTCTCGGGTTCTGAAGCAAACAGCTCAGACATTATGTATGACACTATGGCATAAATATAGATCCAGAGATACGAGCTGAAAGGACCTAGATGTTAGCGGAAGTTCCACTCGATAATTTATAGCACAAGCCATTCCATGAACGGATCTATGAATGAAGTTATCTAAGGCTACCTTATTTTCGGTTAAAAATCTGCGCAGTAAGAAACAGAGGTGGCCATGCACCAAACAACCAAACTGCGTTGTCTGATTTTGTTTTGTCGAAGCAACTATATGACCTCGTTGTTATGACCTCGGACTTCGAAATCATTTCGACAACTTTCTAGTGGCCAGAAGCTAACCGATTGGACAAGTGCCGTTTCCTTACTGGGAGCTTGGTGATGTTGCCCACTTAAACCCGCACTTCACCTTGGCTTACAGACCTTTGAGCACAATGCTGAACTCTATAACCTTGAGAAGCTGGTCCTTCTTCTAATAGACTACTGGATCATACGATTGGATGGTCTCGATGTAATCGATGGTTTTCCATGGTCCCACTGATCACCGCCAATGCTGACAATACGAAGGAAGTACAATGGAACCTCTACGTTATGCTTATTCTTGTAAATCTCCGATTTATTCCCTAAATGGCTCTTATTCCCTTCACCTAACTTTGTTAGGATCTTGAACTCATCCATTACATTCCTAATTCTGTTCCGAAACAGCTACTAAATAGAAAATACAACGGTTGGTTAGAAAATGGTAGAATTTAAACTTTTTATTATTGCTTGAAATAATGATTAATGCTCTTCTTCTACTTGTTCGCACTTTGCAAACGAGCTTATACATATTTCCGTAATATTAGTATATGATGCAACATTCGTACCCCGGTCCAATACACTTTGAAGGACCAACATTCGCGTCAGATCCGTAAGCCATCCGCGGCTGTGGACGACTAGCTCGAACCATTGCGGTTCTGAAGAAGGCGAAAGGCTCGAAACCGCAGTCGTAATAAAGTGTTACACTTATTTCGTTTTTGCTTGTCAATGTAAGGAAGGCTGCGTATTAATCTCCCACGCTGAGGTTAAGTAAAAGTAGGTTTGTAAAAATTCGAAAGTTTGTTTTTTGTAATAGTATCAGTTATATTAGGTGCACAGTTATCTGCACTTGAATTTATTAAGTCTTGACAAGACAAAGTACTTCTTGAGATAAACTAAATACGAGGAAAAAACGACAATAGCAGAGATACGTTCCAGAATCCGTGTAAACAATGCTAATCACTTCTATCGATGATGAATGTTCAAGAAAGAAATAACGTTTAACATTATAAAGTCCAAGGAAAATCATTCGGAGAAATTTAAGTAGGAATGGAATAAGTGTAAAGATGATGCCAAAGAATGTATGGAGTAATGTTAAGTGCGAGCGTAGGATTACTTCAGGTTGATTAAAGTCCAGTACGGTTTGTATCACTTCTGCGTTTCCAGGTGGAACGGAATCTGAATTTGAATCTAAACAACTAAAAAAGAATATAAGGGAAAAATAATCAACATGTATTCAAAGTGTTCAGATTACACGAGGTTAATAAAGAGGCTTTATCTGGCTAACTGGGCTCAACTTCGAACTGTGGACCACCGACTTCGGTCGTCGACTCTAACGAAGACGAGGACGTCGAAACGTTAGCCGAATAGAGCATATTTATCGATCTTGTGTAGGCTGAACAATTCAAATACATATTGACTATTTTGCTACCGAGGTTAAATGACGGTCGGTTTAAAAATAACAGAAAAACCTACATTTGGATCCAAGTTCTCAGACTAAGTATTATTATGCACTAAAAGCTGCATTCCACACGTAAAGACAAGAAAGATGGACAACTGAGTAATTGTTCAGATTCCCCGTACTTTATTTAACAAACAGGCAACTAAATTTGTTATAACTGGTGCTAAATAGTTGTAAACATCTATTTTCTGCTAAGTGTTCGTTTATTTCAACAAATAGACATTAAAATTTCTAAAAACATTGAATAGGACTAGTTATGTAGTGCGGCATACTACTTGCTCACCCGAAAAGTTAAGTGATTTTCGAAAAAGGTTATACGGAGCGGTAACCTCAAAAATAGTCATAGAATTCGATTAAAAAGTCTTCAACACATTAGGTACTCAACTTTGAAAGTATTTGCACCCGAAATACGCAGGTTAGTAGTCAAATGGCTTCAGGTTTTCTTTCACAAACATTAAAACTCGAAATACTTGGATATTTGGATGGCCCATCTTCAGTGGTTGTGCGGGTACCAGCAAAATTTCCAGTTTTTCGGAGCCTTGCTAGTTTAAATATTGCAGTTTCCTGGAGTCCCAAGGTCACGCCAAAGTCTGCCCCAGGTCGTCAATATCATAGGCATTCGCCGCCCTGGAGGATAGGGAGACTTGCCACCATGTGACTAGTTTGATACCAGGCCGGTGGTGGATCCTGGTATTGGTTTACTCCTAGCTGGTCTTCTTGAAGGAAACGCCGGATTCCTCAGCTAGGGAGAACCTGCTGATTGGATCAATCCCCCCGCTGTACATCGCAGCCCGACACTAAGGAACCCCTCCTAGCCACGATGAGGCGATAAACCTTGAGGGCAAACGTGTTAATTTAGTTCTAGCACTCGAAACACACTAAACAACTTAGGAAAGGACTTCAACTTGCCTTAAAGCGTATAGTAATTGAACACATTCGCTCTAAACAACGAATTCTTTTTCGAGCCATTTTGGCGTCTTACGCATACGTGACGGGCGAATGTCGACGCTGAGATCTTGAACTTTAACCTAGAAAAACAGCGGTGAAAGTTAATAAAGCCAATTATATCTCTCATAAAAGCATTTGTGTAATGCAGTAAACCTATTCTCACATCAAAATACTTATACTTCAAACACAAAACAACAGAACTACTTATGAACAAAGTAGATTTTTTGCTATACGTTTCTAGAAGTTACATCTCTATAAACCGATCTTATTATATTTACTTGAGCACTTAGAAGAGGACGCTGAACTGAACTAAATAATGGGATATAGGATGGCGGATAGGGTTGATTATTGGTCAAAAAGTTGGATACAGTTTGTCAGGACCCCATGCATAGCACGGTGCGTCACAGAATACAACTTTTACAATTCTTTATTTTCTTGTTGAGCAAACATGAGGTGTTATTCTACTTCTTTATTTACGAAGAAACTGACGTTTCAGCTGGTTTAGCCTTCCGCAGAGCATGGAAAGCTCAGGTTGACCGCAATCTACCCAACTTTCAACTCAACTTGACCTTTCCAGGCTCTGAGGAAGGCAAAATCCGCCGAAACGTCAGCCTTTTCGTAAGCAAGGAAATAAAATAACACCTCGTGTTTGCTCAACAAGAATATAAATAGTACTTCGATCAACACTCAAGTTTGATAGAAAACCGGTCGTGGGGATAACTTTTACAAATTTATAACAGCAATGTAGACCCAGGTACCTAACAGGTCCCATTAGCGAAGCATTATTAGCAAAGAAATGTTTTCTAGAACAGCTTTAGCACACTTAAAACAAGAAAGAACCTGTCAACTGTCTTTTCTGTTTATATGTAAAAAACCTACGTCAGATGACTTTTTCGATTTAGGCGAACTATTGGTAGTCGCCTCACCGCTGTTACCAACACCAATTTTCCGAATTTTCCCGGAAACCACCTTCTGTGCTGTCACACGGTTACCAGTCCGCTTCTGGGGGCGCTAAAACTATGACCACTGACTGCTGAGTACAAAAGCAGAACTAAGATTCAACGTTGATATGAAAATAACATAAGCACTAGATTTGATGATTTGATACTTATTAATTGAACTCGGCGTGAATTCCATACTGAACTCTATATTAAAACCTGAAATAAACAAAGTCTGTAAGCTGGTACTACAGCGTGAGAGGTCATCAAGCTGAGTTAACATTTTAAAGGATATTTTAATTCGACTAAAACGCTAAGCCACCACATAATTTTAAAAAACCCTCATACGAGAACTACAGCCTAGTTAGACTGGATTAGTTCGAGTACTTTTATATAGTTTCTACTTCTCTACACCGTTCAGCAAACGGAATCTCAACACCAAGTTCCAGACAAAAGCCTTGAGAAAATACCCACTGGAGACAAGGAAGTCATCGCCTTAGTTCCACTTTCCGGTTCAAGCTTAGGCATAGTGGGAGCAGGATCCTAAACAGAACTGATATCAATCGTGGGCTTGAGCTATAAAAGTCTATGAAAAAGCTTGCCACACTTGCCTTTATCATGAATCGAGGTTTCTTAGTTCCAGTTGAACTCCTAACTTTTCACTTAAGGATTTTTATATTATGTAACAGGAACTTTGTATTCTACCTCAGTTGCTTAGCACACACACTGACCAACAGAGAACAAATCGTTTGTTTTCTGACTAGAGCCAGAGAATGGCATCAGACATAACCAACATTGAAAGTAACAATTACTGACCAGTCTCAAACTTCGAAGTGATTGGCCAACGTACTACAGTATTCAAGTAGTTTTTCAGTCCTATCAAATTGCTCACCGTTTTAACGAAAGACTTCGTAACGTTTAAATTCTGTTGCTGAAGGGTGGAAGACTGCACGTTCGGAGCAGGTACCTTGACAAATGCGTAAAATCCATGAAATCTCATTATGAACTCCATTTGTGCAAGACCGAACCACATACCACTCCATTAGCCAATGGTCTCTTCAGCGGTACCATGCCTGGTGCTCTTGCTGCAGTACTCGAATAAATAGGTGGCGTAAGAAAAATACGTCGGTCGAATTCCGAATCGACGTCGCCGGTACGACTACCATCGCATCTCATGACGTGCCTCATGAAACCGTCGGCCTTTCGAAACAGAGAGGCACATGTTCTGCAAACAATCGAAAAGAGTAAGAAATATTCCAGGAAATACATCGGAGGAACTAGTGGTAAGCTAGGTAACTGAAAATCAATGAAAAGATAGCTATGTTCCTCGTAGACAACAAAGCGATCGTAGGAGTCTAGGGTCGGGTACGCTTCACAAGACCATACGTTAACAATACGAAGAATCAAGCATATTCCGAGCTTAAAATGTTTAATTGAGCCCTTGACATCGTTTAAAGACGGTTTAGTTCCTTAGAAAACCTGATCTTACTCATATTTTACGTAAACCTGAAAGAAAGTACCAAGCGCTATCGATCTAAACTTTGCCTTTCGATATCGTTCAAAGGCGGTTAGGCTCTTTAGAGAACCTGATATTACTGCTATTTTACGCAAGCCTGAAAGAAAGTACCAAGCACTATCAATCTAAACCTTGCCTTTCGACATCGTTCAAAGACGGTTAGCTTTCTTAAGAAACCTGATATTAGCGCTATTCTACGTAAACCTGAAAGAAAGTACCAAGCGCTATCGATCTAAACTTTGCCCTTCGACATCGTTCAAAGGCGACTGTTTGATTCTTTAAAAAAAACCCTGATATTACTGATATTTTACGAAAAACCTGAAGAAAGCACCAAGTGTTATGGATCTAGAACTTGCACTTTCATCCCACTAGACGTACTTGTACAGAAATTGTATGCACAACGTACTGAACGTAATTTTAAACATACCTTTTAAAGCGTTGAACATCTGTCTGCATGCTTTGAAACAGAATCACTTCCTGTGCTATAACTTCACTCCCAACTGTTCATTTTGACTGAATGCTGTTCAGATGTGATTAGTTAGTTTCCTCCCGCAACTAACCTTGTACAGATACTCAAAGGTATCGCTGGTTTGCACCTTCAAGATTGTAAAACAACCGATATAATCCTATCGCAGATGGGTTTTATACAAGTGGGGTCTATTTTGACCAGCTTCGTGGCCTTAGCTATTTCATTATAAAGCGTCCTTGTTAAGAAGACAGGAATCTGCTTATGGAAGTGAAAAGATTTCTCATGAAATAAATCCTGCTCATAGGATACTCAGTACGCCAATCGCCATGTGCATGTAAACGAAACCAACTCGGCATAATTTCCAAAAAAAAATACAAGATTTTAGCTTAATGAAAGCTACAGACAAGTAACAATACCTGCACTCAAAGATCACATTTGCTCTTCTTGAGAACGCCGAACGATCGCTGGTGGATGCGATCTCGAGAAAAGTCACCAACTCTTCAACACCTAGAAACACTTTAGCTCAAAGTGGGTTATCGAAACCAGTAAAACAACTGACCGCTAAGCGCTCCACGGATTCCTGTGTCCACCATGTTGTTAGTGCACTCTATAAAGACAAAAAAGTTACATAAACAAACAAAAATACCACTGAAACACACAAATGCCCAAACCGCAAGAGTTTGAACACGATTAACCGCGCCCCGAACAGAGGTCACGGACGGGGTCAACATTCCTACGGTCGGTATGTTCCTACTGCTACGTCGCTGAGCTGACTTGACAAATCACAATCTTTCGTGAAGGTTTTTTCGAGGAATGAACAACGAATATACTGATAACAGCAAGACTTAAGTACTTCGAAAATTGCATGTTGTGTAGGAACGTTTTTGTGCTACCACAGAACGACCACTTCAAAGGAGTTACCTGACGCTTCCATTGTTCTAACGATCGGGAATTGTCCAAGGACACTCTCGCTAGCCTGCAAAACTGGAAAATTACTCAAGGAAGCCTACTGAACACAATTTACACAGCTACGACTGCCTATGATGGCGCGAAAATTGAACACGAACATGTCGAAAGCATGTAGTGCCGAATGCTGCTCATCACCAGGAAAACCCGAAAGCATTAGGTCAGTAAGCATTAAAAACTTAAAATTTCAGACTATCTTAGATAAAAAAAGAGTTTTTCAGCTGGGGGGTCGAAACTGTTGGAAGCAACTGGTGCTTCACGGTAAGGAACTCTCATTCTTGACCGAAAACGATTTTGAAACAAAAGGTTAACATCCACTGTAAAAATTACAAGCACAGTTATAACCTCAGCAAATAGCACGATTCGGCAGTTATAGATGAGAATAGATGGATAGCAGAAGGATAATGAAGGATAAGCGAACCGTTTTCAGATCCGAGACAGCTTTGTGATTACCGCTTGAGAATCCTCATTTGGACGGATTTGGACGACAGAGGAGCATTCTGTTTTGAGGTGAGGAAAATAAGTCTAGATGATCATGAAGCTGCGACCTGAGGACAGATCTTTGGCTCCGGACATCTTCCTGTTCCGTCGTGAACACTGCCGTGGTAGGACTTAGGACTGAAACAAGACCGACTCCACCGGGTCCGACCGAAGCTGGTATTTCGTCCCCATTTCTTGAGTTATTGTTTAGTTTAAGAACTGCTACAATAACTGCATATGAAAGAAGTTGAAAAGACGGCAATGTGTGCTTTACGTTCGCAATTTGTATGAATACTGGTGCGGTAGTACTACATGGGTACGGTTTCATGTAAAGCAATACTGCAGCAGTACTAGACGAAGACTGCTTCACGTAAAGTAGTACGTTTCTTTACTTCGTACAGGTTGGTGTGAACTAATAGTCAACCTAGTGTGGGAATTTGTCCCAATTCACAACTTTTCCGTCACCTACGAAGGCAGTTGGATTCATGTGTGATTCGGATGGGCATTGGTGACATATTGATTGCCGGTCGAGAGTGAAGTCCTAAGACTCGCGTTGTAGTGAATTCCTAACTCTTCACCACTTCAGTCGCCAATTCAGTTAGGCCGTGCATAGCGATTCTGCCAAGACGACCGCGACTGCCACCAGCTGCGCTTCATGTGATGAAATCGAGTCACGAAATTGCTTGATTGAGCACTCGAGGGCGATGTAACATAAGAGTGCTATTCGAAGAGTTCCTTGATAAACAACTATATTACATACTATGTATGTAATACCACAGCTCTTATCTACTTTGACTCTGAAATTTCTAGACATTGTTAGCATTTCGGAGTGGTAACTGTTAAAGGTTAAAGGATGGAGCTCTCGGCGTTGATCAATCCCAGAAGGATGCGCCATGCGGTCGACTTCACTAAGCATTGTTGGAGGTGATTGCATGCATATTTGGCCTTTACAATGATCCGAGGTGGCCTACCGATGTGCCGAGCCAGTGGTACTCTCCTCTCAAACAAGTTTGGTACCATTTTGCCGACCCGGAAGGGATGGAAGATTTGCTCAGCCTGAGGTAACTGTCAAGTAACTTACTTGAATACTTGGATGGCCCGCCCTCACTGTTTGTGCGGGCCCCGCCATAGCCTCCAACTTTTCGAAGTTTTGCTAGTTTAGCCACTGTGGTTCCCTGGAGTCCCGAGGTCGGCCAGACCAAAGTCTCCTCCAGGTCATCACCACCACAGGCAGTCGCCGCCCTTGTGCATCAGAGGGAGATTTGCCACCACGCGATTAGTTTGATACCAAGACGGTGGCGGATCCTAGTAATGGTTTACACTTAGCTAGGCTTCCTGATGGAAACGCCGGACTCCTTCTCATCTTGGGAGATCCTGCCGAGGGGTTGAACCTCCGCTGTACATCGCATGCCATGCCCAGGAACACCTCTCAGCCACGATGAGGCGGTAAACCTATGGGAGAAATGTCTGTCACTGTTAAGTCTGTAAATACATATTGCTACAGTGCAATAAGAATGATTAAATGTTTCTCATGGGTTGTGATGTCATAGTCCTCCTTTATCGTAAAAGCAAATTTCAATATATGAAGAATGTGAACGGCTTTCATCATTATAGAAAGCATTGTTTATAGCTTCATCGATTATTATCCTAACACGGGGTTGATAAAACGGTTTATTCGGCTAACGCTTCGACGTCTTCGTTGTCTTCGGAGCCGGTTTGATGCCAGTCGATGTTCCGCAGCTGGTTGTTGTCGGATAGAGCTGAATCCAATGACCACCTCTCGAATGAAACGCTAACCAAATAAATCTTTTTTATCAACCTCGTGGTAGTTTAATAATTGAAGTAGGTATTGATTATGTATGCTGAGGTTTAATGAAAGTCGGTTTCAAGAAACAGAGCGTTGCCTATATTTGTACTTGCATACGATAGACTATTCTCGAAATTCTCAACGACCAGTTGTGACACTCACCAAGTATGTTGTTGTAAGGTACCGCAGGTTCCATTCGATGATTGCACTTACATCCGAGGTCATTCATTTGAAGAAAAGCACTTGATCCAGTCAAGTTACGATCAGTTCCAGTCAAAGCAGCTTAAATCCAGTATTGGATTTAATCATGAAACAAAAGCACAGTAGCTTGCAGTTCCAGGTTCATCTGCGCTCGTAAGTTTACACTTCTGTGTTTAGCTGCGATTAGGTGACAATAAATTCATTACTGATATGTTGAGTTAATCGTATAGGTAAGTTTTCGAGCAATTGAAGTCTGTTTTGTTGATAAAAGATAGGAAAAGCTTTGTTGGCCAAGATTATCGCTTTTCAGTGTTGTTGGATTTCTTACTTTGCAGCCGTTCTGGCAAAATCGGTTGAATTTATGTCCACATTTATATTTACTTACAGCTCTGAGGGTAGAGTGTAGCGCAGTGATCGGAGTCGCCTTGCAATGTACATGAGATCGATCCCCGCCTTCCAGGGCTCACCAAGCTTTCCGTCCTTTCAGGGTTGGTAAATTGGCACGAGACTTATCTGGGAGGAAAGCAGCACTGGTTGCACATCGGAAGGCCACTGCGAGCCATTGTAAAGCCAGGTATGCATTCATTCACCTCCAACGTTGCTTAATCAGGTCGAATGTGGCGCATCTCTCAGGGATTGATCGACGCCTAGAGCTTCATCCTTTATCCTTCTATTAGAACCCTGATGTTTTCCTAGAAATGGTATTCGTGCAGATACTGTATGGCGAGTAACCGTTATCATGTGGATGAAATCCGAACTTCGTGACCTTCATTGAGGTAAAAGTAGATCGCAGCAAGCAATTCCAGGAACAATTTGGTATTCACTTCTGATAGAAAGATGTAATGTCTTCCTTACGCTGCTGTGCAGTTTCTTTTAGTCCAACTTAAATATCGAAATTGTTTGTGGAGTGGCCTATGTGGTAACTTTATTGGGAATGTTGCTCTTCCCGTAGCATTTCTTACTGTGTGCACGCGTATGGTTGTTTGGTATTCACATTCTTATAATTGTACTTGACAAGGTCACCAATGAGGTTAGTCATGGCATGAAGTAGCGAGCACTTCTTCCAGCCAGAGCCGCTCAATTTGTGTTTTCGAAGCTTCGAAACAATCACTGTACATGACCGTATTAGCAATGCTGAGGGCTTATTAGGTTGTTCAGAAATAAATGGGCGTTTTAGAAGATTCAGTGTTTTAATATTTTTTTAGCAATAAAATATTTTTCGTGTTTTGCAATATTATATATAATTAGAAAGCTGACTTTATGCTCTTTCTAAATTTCTGTACATTTTGTTAGAATTTAACTTCCTTTTAACGATTTTGAGCTTTGCAATTTTGGATGTCGAAGACAAATTTCCGTCAAATTTTCTTTTATGAGTTCAAATTGGGTCGCAGTGCAGAAGAGATGGCTCAAAACATTAATGAAGTTTGGGCCGAAGGTAGTGGTAGTGTTAGTGAACCAACTGTTTGAACGTGCTTCCGGAAATTCCGATCTGGTGAATTCGACCTCGAAGATAAGGAAGGCCGCGGAGGCCCCAACGAAGTTAACGGCGACGAATTGAAGGCACTAGCGGAAGCATAAACACGAACAACTGTTCGAAAGCTTGCGGAACGGCTTGGCGAAAGCACAGGAACAATTTCCACCCAATTGAATCACATAGGAAAGGCAAAAAACTCGACAAGTGGGTACCGCACGAATTAAACGACAATCAAAAAAATCGCCGTTTTGACGTGTCATCCGCTCCTACTTTGCGCAACAAAAACGAACCTGTTCATGATCGAATCGTGACGTGCGACGAGAAGTGGATTCCGTACGACAACTTCACCTCAGTGGTTGGATTGCGATCAGGCTCCACAGAACTTCCCAAAGCCAAAATTGTACCAAAAAGGTTATGGTGACTGTTTGGTGGTCTGCAGCCTGGCTGATTTATCATGGCTTTTTGTATCTGGGCGAAACGATTAGGGCAGAGAAATATTACCAACAAATCGACGAAATGCACCGTAAACTCCAACAAAAACGATCGGGGTTGGCCAACAGAGAAAGACCAATCTTTCTCTACGACAACGCCCGTCTCACGTTGCGGAACCAGCGCTGCAGAAGTTGAACGAGTTTGGCTATGAAACTTTGCCTCATCCGCCATATTCATCGAACCTCTCGCCTACCGATCATCACTTCTTCAAGCACCTTGACAAGTTTCTGCGCGAGGAATGTTTCACCAACCACGATGACGCCAAAAATACCTTTCACGAATTCATCTCTTCCAGAACTCTGCACAATTTTATGCAACTGGAATAACGTTTCCTGTTGGAAAAAAATTATTGTTTCTAATGGTTTTTATTTTGATTAATAAGGTTTTGTTTGAAGCAAGTTATGAAATTTTGAATAATATGGCTAAAAACGCTCATTTATTTCTGAACATCCTAATAATTCCATTACTCCTTTGTAGTGCAAAGTGTACAGCCCAATGGTTAGGGTGCCCTGCAATACACATGGGTCCGATCACCAGTCCAGGCTCACCATGATCCCTTCGAGGTCTGCGAATTAGTACCACACCTGTCTGGAATAATGCCAATACTGACTCGATACATCGGTGGGCTGCCGCGAATCATTGTATAGCCCCCATATACATTCAATAACCTACGACGATGCTTAATGAAGGCGAATGCATGACGCACCGCTCAGGGATTGATCAACACCGAGAGCTGTATCCTTTTATCCTTCTCATTCCTTTGCAATCTAGTGTTCCAAAAGCTTATCTCCTGTTTCAGAAATATAGCGAGCATATCATCTTGCCTCTGGTAGTCGAATGATCAATGTTTCTGTTGACACTAAGGGTAATACAATATGTTTACGAAGTACAAATCTCTGCTATAGTGCTGTTATATTTTCACAGTTTGGTGCGTTCCAGATTGTAACAGCATTTGTTTTCAGGGAAACTGTGTGAAATATATAGATTAAGGTGGTGTAGGTGTAGGATGTACTAAGGATGATATACTGAAGCAGGATAGATGATACCCTGAGAGGCTATAATACAGAAATGACGTGAACGCCCCGAACTAAGTATGGATCAGTTGTGTATTTGGTTCGAATGGGACGTGTTTAAAATACATAGAGTAAGAATAGAAAGTCTGAGGAGTGTAGTGAGTCTAATGCGAAACATAGTGCAGGCGTTTGAAAAAAACCATCTATCTTAACCTTTTTTTTTATTTGTTATTTGCTGCCTATTGTTTTTAATAGCAGGGTGTATTGCGAAATATAACTTCAATGACGTTGAGATATTTGCGAAATTCCGGACCGCAAGTGTCTGCGGTGGGGAACGAACGCGCTATTGTTCTTTTTGGGGAGTAACGCGTTCACCACCACACCATGCGGGTCCTTCGTTTCGCCTGTCTCTCAGCTAGTTCTAGTATGGCAGTGATTCTAATATGGCAGTGATTGATAGAACTAGCTGAGAGACAGCGTGCGTCCATGTATTTGGTTCAAGATGAACCAGATGGTATAAATGAGACCTCTTAAATTATCTTATATTAAATATTTATATTTATCTTAGCCTTTTTATTTACTGCCTATTCTTTTTAACGGCAGGGTATTTTGGGAAATATAACTACTATAATGCTGAGATGTACTATAAATGCGTTAATACCTTGCGCTAAAAAGAATAGGCAGTAAATAAAAAGGCTAAGATTGTGATTATAACTATAGCCTCAGCTTAACTGGGTTCAATGCCGATTTGGGCCCCCCAGCTCAATCCCGTTGACGGGTGATTGCTGATGGCAAAAGATCGACAGCACTAGCTGAGAGACTGGCGAAACGAAGGACCCGCATGGTGTGGTGGTGAACGCGTTACTCCCCGGAAAGCACAATAGCGCGTTCGTTCCCCACCGCAGACACGTGCGGTCCGGAGTTTTGCAAATGTCTCAGCATCATTGAAAACCATCAGTGTTAAGTTAGTTGTAATTAGTTCCTGGGAAAAATAGGTAGTCCATGGGCGAGCAAGGAAAATGACCCATCAGTGGGCTTGTCTCTTCCTGCTGAACGGAACACAAGAAGAGCTTGATGAAGTGGTGAGATGGTCGAATGGTGTACGCATGATCCTTCTTCGCTTTTCAACGAGTTTGCTCGTCTTACCTTTCAATTCTTCTTCACGAACGATATCTGTTCTGATAACTTCTTTGGCTTGTATTATATGGTCTATAGTTGAAACACTGATATCTGAAAACCTTTTCGTTACTATGATGAAAACAACGGGCGCGTGTGGTGCAGTGGTCGGCGGTGCCCTGCAGCACACACGTGGAATCGATCCCCGCGCCATCACCCACGAAACCTTCCATCCCTCCGGGGTCGGCAAATTGGTACCAGACTTATCTGGGGGGGATAGCAGCACTGGCTCGATACATCGGGAGGCCACCGCGAGTCATTGTAAAGGTCAGATATGTATTCAATCACCTCCAAACGATATTTAATGAAGTTGAATGCATGGCGCATCCCTCAGGGATTGATCAATGTCGAGAGTTTTAGAGCTTTTATGATGAGGGCTATGGTGTAGAATTCTGGGAACTTGGCTGTTTTCTAATTTAGCTTGTTATTTTAAGTCCCTACGGTTCAGTTTTCTTCGTCGAGTTCAACATTTACTGTTTCACAGATTTTTCGACTTCCTTACATCCTCCTTCACACTATTTAATTCTTCATTCGAAAAGTTTTGGTGAAAAGTTGCTTTCGGACCTAACGAATTTAACCCGACACAGCGATACTGTTCGAAATCTCATTCAACCACATTGCGAAACCTTCCAAACATCGCATGTTGGCATGTGCACTTCACTGTCATGGTTACTATGAAATAACATAATAACTAAAACTTGCCGTTTTCTTGATAAGCACACACGTGGCTGGTATTAAAAGGATGAAGGATAAAGCTCTCGTCGTTGATCAATCCCTAAGGGATGCGCCATGCATTCGACTTCATGAAGCATCGTTGAAGGTGGTTGAATGCGTATCTGCCCTTTACAATGACTCACAGTGGCTTACTGATGTGTCGAGCCAGTGCTGCTATCCTCCCAGATAGGTCTGGTACCAATGTATCGACCCCAGAGAGATGGAAGGCTTGGTGAGCCAGGAGCGCGGGGATCGACCCCATGTGTGTGTTGCAGGGCTCATCCTAGCCCTGCGCCACATGCGCCCTTCGAGGTTGTTATTGTATAGTCTTTATTCATATTCACAGAAACTGACGTTTCGGCAAATTTCGCCTTCTTCAAAGCCTGGAAAGATCAAGTTGGCTGCAATCTAGTCAGCTAAATACCTCTATAACCCTAACTGAGAAACCATGAAACCTAGATTTCAACTGCATTAAAGCGAAATAGATTCTTAACACGCTCACCGCTTTCTATGAGCCTACCACTGAGTATTCCACGTGGAGACCGAACGCACAAAGTTCACGTGGTTGCGCAACATGCTTCTCTTACACTAAAACATCGCCCTGGGATATTGTGTGAGGTCACACGTGGTGATGACGCAATTCTTGAAACCATGAAATTTACCCCGAATGCTTCGAGAGTTTTGCACACTGAAGTTTTCGATTCCTATGCTATGATGATGGTAACTTCTACTTCATAATCATAGGACATAGGACACAGAGACATAACACAGAAGATTTTAAAGTAGAAGTCATCTCCATCGCAGAGGAATCGGAAACTTCGGTACGTAAAACTCGCAAGGCATTTCGGTTAGATTCCAAGAATCCCGAAAAGAACTGCAGTGAGGACCTCGCTGCCTTACATAATATCTGCGACTGATATTTTAGCGTGAGTGGGGTTTAGCAGGAATACATGTGAATTTTATGCGGTTGGTTTCCACGGGTGATACTCAATGGAAGACTCGTAGAAAGATTCTGATTGTATGAAGAAGCTATTTTGTTCTCAAAGAGATTAGAATCTAGATTTTATGGTTTTATAATAGAGTTGAGGTATTTGGCTGTCTATATTGCAGTCAATTTTGCCTTTCGAGGATCTAAAAAGGTGGAATTCGCCGGAACATAAACTCCTTTGAATAAAGAGTATAATAGCGATCTTGTATGTACTTATCAAGAGAGCAGTGAATTATTGATCAATGCCAGGATAATAGAAAGTCGTTCATTGAAACATTTGAAGTGCCGATTTCAGCCCTCCAGATCAACTCCGTTGACGGCTGATTGCTGATGGCACTGATCGATAGAACTAGCTGAGAAACAGGCTAAACGAAAGACTCGCATTGTGTGGTGGTGAACGCGTTTGCCCCGGAAAGGTAGTAGCGCCACCGCTGAGACCTTCGGTCCGTAGTTTTGCAAATATCTCAGCATCATTGTGATCTCGGAAATAGTTTTAAAGCATAAAACTGAAACGATAACTTTTAACTGTGGCACGGAATGGAATTCTTGGGTTTTTAACCAAGTTTTCAAGCAATATTTTCTTCTTACGCCTAACGGCTAACTACGTAGTTGGTGTATTCTTCTTCGGAACATGTATCGATACTTAATTCCATGTGCTCTAGATCTTAGTTCACAGTGCCGGATGTACTACTTGAAAGGACAAAATGATGAAGCTCTCGGTGTTGTTTAATCCGCGAGGAATGCGCCATGCCTTCGACTTCATTAAGCATCGACGGAGGTGAATTTAATGCATATCTAGTCTTTACAATGAGTCGCGGAGGCCTACTGAAGTATTGAGCCAGTGCTGCTATCCCATCAGAGAAGTCTGGTATCAATTTGCAGACCTCGGACAGATGGAAGACTTGGTGGGCCATAGGCGTGGGATTGATTCCATGTGTGTTGTAGCGAGCCTCAGATCAATGCGCCACACGCAACCTTGTAATACTTGTACCACATGTACTACTTAATTCCTATTAAATGCACAACTTACCAGTATTATCTGACAAACTTCTGTCGGCCTATCGGAGTAACGGGGCATAAGAATCATGCAACACGTTTGAAATTACGCCTAATTTTTTGAAATTTTTTCCCGCGCTTCATATGTAATGATTTCAATCACAGTTTATTGATGTTACATGATTGAAATTCTGATTACAATAGTATATGTTGTCAACAACGCAATTTGCCTAATTCATGGACCTGCCGAATTGCAAAACGGGTACAAGCATTCCGTAATTGCACTGTGTTGCTGTTGTACGTCATTCGGCCGTTGTCAAATACAACATCCTTTGGATAATTCACACGTCTCAGCTTCAAGAAACAACCACAAACGAATTCCGTACTCTTCTGATAATAGTCAAAATAGGGTTGGCAATGCACCAAGAAAATCTAGGGTCACCGTGATTGGGGGCATAACAATACCTGAGAATGCGCGCTCGCTATTAGAATTGGGCCCAAGTTTTGCACCATCACAGCCCATTTCTAAAACGACCCTGCGTAGGATAGCATGCAACCTTTATGAGCTTCAAGATCGACTCCGCTATCAGGCCAAGCAAGAAACATCAAATAGAGATAAAAATCACGAAGCGGCGACACTACCACCATCTCCTTTCCCAAAAACGTTCTTTAGACAGCAGGACCCTAACGATGGAGTTGACATAAAATTCCGCTTGTTTTCGGATGGCGTTCTCAAGACCCTTGATCACTACCGCGATAGAAAGTTTGTCTCTAACCTTACAGCCGCACAAAAATGTGGCATGCGGGAAATTAGAGAATTAATGAACTCGAAAACAATAAGATTGTCTGTTAGTGATAAGGGAGGAGAGTTCGTAGTTATCCCTCGCCAGCTGGATGTTGAGATAACAGAGGAACATCTTAGTGATGCTACTCTCTATCGCCCATCCTCTGCANGCATAACAATACCTGAGAATGCGCGCTCGCTATTAGAATTGGGCCCAAGTTTTGCACCATCACAGCCCATTTCTAAAACGACCCTGCGTAGGATAGCATGCAACCTTTATGAGCTTCAAGATCGACTCCGCTATCAGGCCAAGCAAGAAACATCAAATAGAGATAAAAATCACGAAGCGGCGACACTACCACCATCTCCTTTCCCAAAAACGTTCTTTAGACAGCAGGACCCTAACGATGGAGTTGACATAAAATTCCGCTTGTTTTCGGATGGCGTTCTCAAGACCCTTGATCACTACCGCGATAGAAAGTTTGTCTCTAACCTTACAGCCGCACAAAAATGTGGCATGCGGGAAATTAGAGAATTAATGAACTCGAAAACAATAAGATTGTCTGTTAGTGATAAGGGAGGAGAGTTCGTAGTTATCCCTCGCCAGCTGGATGTTGAGATAACAGAGGAACATCTTAGTGATGCTACTCTCTATCGCCCATCCTCTGCAAAGGAATATAAAAATCAATACCGAAAGCTAAACAATCAATGGGTCAAGGTGGCAAAGGCTGCGGGTTTAAAATCATCGGTTATTTCGCTCGTCCTGTACGTACCTATTAAAACACATAAGTTGGTATCACCTGATGATCATGCGTCAACCAATCCGTCATCATTTAAGGTTAGACCGATCATCAGCTGTGTAGACGGGCCAACGGATAGAATAACCTGGTTTTTAAGCCTGATACTTACCCAGTTGCTTAACCACATTCCAGCTCGCCTCACAAACACCCAAATCTTCCTAGAACGTCTACGTAACGCGTCTCCTAATAACGCGTACGTGATGGAGTCTTTCGACGTTACCGCACTGTACACCAACGTATCGAATGACTCCGCAATGCAAGCCATTTTCGAACTTCTTGTTGAACATGAAGGAAGAATAAATATGCATGGCTTGTCCATCCAGCAGCTAATGGCTCTCCTAAAGGAGTGCCTAAACTGCTCGATTTTCAGATGGTCTGGGAAATATTTCGCGCAAATAAGGGGGTTGGCAAGGGGACAGCGATTGGCACCAAGCCTGGCCATTGTGTTTATGTCTANACCCAAATGTTCCTAGAACGTCTACGTAACGCGTCTCCTAATAACGCGTACGTGATGGAGTCTTTCGACGTTACCGCACTGTACACCAACGTATCGAATGACTCCGCAATGCAAGCCATTTTCGAACTTCTTGTTGAACATGAAGGAAGAATAAATATGCATGGCTTGTCCATCCAGCAGCTAATGGCTCTCCTAAAGGAGTGCCTAAACTGCTCGATTTTCAGATGGTCTGGGAAATATTTCGCGCAAATAAGGGGGTTGGCAAGGGGACAGCGATTGGCACCAAGCCTGGCCATTGTGTTTATGTCTAAGATAGAGTTTTTCTCGTTTTTTTCTCCCCTGTTCTCGATCTCTGGCCACTACTCTACTGCAGATATGTAGATGATTGTTTTGGCGTCTTCTCCACGCAGGAGGAGATGGACAAATGCTTTGAATTATTGAACGAGCAGTCCGAGTACATAAAGTTCACCCGGGAGAAACCGAAAGAAAACTGGCTTCCGTTTTTGGACGTTCAAATAAACCTATCAAGTAGCGGTTACCTGACAAAGTGGTATCCAAAGCCAAGTAATAAGAACATTCTTGTTCATTTCCTTTCTTCCCACCCTTCACACACAAAGGGGCGATTGTGAGAAACATGTTTCGAACAGCCACCTCTGTGTGCACTACCAGGGAACTAAAGGAAGAATCGCGCGACTTGGCTCGGTAAATAGCCATCTCCAATGGCTAGGAAATAGTAACCCCACGAAATAAGTTTAGAAGGAGAGTGACGCGCCCACGCGAAACACTTGACCAAAAGAAAGTCCCGTTTGTGTTGCCTTTTATAAGCGATGAAGTAAGCGCAGCTATAAAACGATGCTTAAGAAGGGCAGGTCTAGAGGAATCGGTAGCGACAGTTAAAATACCACCGGCTACTCTACGTCGTCGATTTGTTCGTAACCGCCTGTATGACCGTCTGTGTGAAGCAACAAATTGCGTAATTTGCCCTTACGGTAGGGACGGTGATTGCATGAGTTCAGGTACGATATACCTGATCTCTTGTAATAATTGCGGAGATGAATATATTGGCGAAACGGGCAGACCTTTGTGTATCCGTATAGAAGAACACCTAGATGGCAAACGAAAACTAAGACGAAGCACCCCACTAGGCACGCATAGGATGCAAAAGCATAGCGGAGACGATTTTGAAGTAAAAGTCAATATCCTTGCACAGGAGTCCAAAACACCAGGCTTTTTGGATAAATGCCAAAAACCCTACAATGAATAGCAGGGATGAATGTCCGGAGGTCATACGCGACCTGATCCCGTATGTTCGCATCGATTTTTGATGTGGGATGGTGCAGTCGTCAACCACATGCGACTATAATCAGCTGTTCTAAACTTCCTCATTGGAAGTCACGAAAAAGCGGTGGGTTTTTCGAGAAGTTGTTGATCGTGTAATTACCAAAGAGTCTTTCGTCTTTTTGTGAGTGTCATTGAAGCGTTTGGCCTAGTAGATTGTATATCAGTATACCCTTCCAGGCTCTGAAGAAGGCGATACTGCCGAAACGTCAGCTAGCGTTGTATTGTATTGTGTTTTTATGGAAGTAAATGTATGCTGTTTAAAAACCTCGCGATTGCTGAACAAGAAAACGACAACATCCTTAGTTCAACGGATTTCCGAGACATCTCGTGATTTTAACACGAGACTATTATTAAAGTGACGGCTACAACCTGTTTTACAAGGGCTACTTCTTTGGATATCTAGAAGTGGAGCGCCAATCTACAGTGACTAGGTAATTGTTCCATCACTCAAGATTATAAGTGTGAGGACAATGAATACCTAAAGCAAGGGCCACCGGTAGTTCCTACTTCCTAGGATCTCACATTGGTTGATACAATTATATGCCAAGTACACTGTGTTCCAATCGAAATTTAAGTTAAACGTCACGAATTGGGAAAAGTACCGAGCTGTAACTAATTTGCGATAGGGGTGTATGCGGCGTGGGGCGGAGCGCGTCGCACTGACCCCGAAGCTGGAACGGACCTACTTCACGGTTCATCGCTGACGGCTATTGCGGATACCCCAGGAGGTCATTCCAAACATTGCTGTTGAGCCAATCTCTGGACCCAACTTTGTGAATAGTGCCAATGGGAGTTAGCCTTTTTCCAAGTGACGATGTCTCCCGAGCGCCGTATTCTTCGCTGACTTGTGTTTAAACGAAATGGTTCATTGATTTTCATGCTAGAAGCTGCACTGATTGTGGTGTGTTTCTTTTCAAGGAATGATACTCTTTATTTCAACGAACCAGGAGCAATTGGTGGACATTATGCGTATATTTTGCTAGTAATTTCAATGTTTAGATTTTCCATCTATCATCTACGTTCTTCTATTAATACTTTCTTGTCCTTTCCATATTTCCATCCGCCAAGCTAAATGCCATGGCTTGAGCTCCTTTGAAATTCTGGGACAGCAGCAACATTTGAGATCAGACGATCATCTCCTTTGTGCAAGATTCCAGTTCTCGCACAAACGAAAGAAAGCCGCTATTTCAAAAACGAAATCCCAAAACCACCATGAACTGGGATTTACTCAGTTCAATTCGGCTGTTGGGACGATGCCGTTCTTGATAACACCGACAAAGGGTATGGCCTGGTTATTCCACAACTTCACGTTAGCGCTATGAAAGCTGAGAGTTCGAAAATCGTCAAGAGACGATTGTTTCCAGACACACTCAAGCTAATACGGCAGCGCAAAATTGGAGGAGCAACATTCAACCACCGGCTCAATCTTGCAAAACAGTGCAGACAGGCGATAAAATAAGATCTTAAAGACAGACGAGTAGCAGTTGTGATCAAAGCTGCAGAAGCTGGAAAGAGTATTCGCAAGGCCCACTAAAGCTTCACCAATTACAAAACCAAGATGATTGCACTCTGATGCCCAGACGGAACAGTTACAGCGTCTAGAAAGGCAATGGAGAAAATCATTCACGAATACTCTTCGATAGCCACGTCCACCTTCCATCACATGCAATAAAGTAGGATGGATATGTTGTACCAGCGGTTCTCTCTTCTGGAATGCGACATGCTATTTCGTCGGTGAAAAATCGAACAACACCAGGTCCGTACAGGATAAGACCTGAATACGTAAAGAACCTTGTGCTAGTCCTCATAAACAGACTGATTCGGCTCTTCACACGTTACTT
The DNA here is from genome assembly GCA_900624975.1 of Angiostrongylus costaricensis. Taxonomy (NCBI): domain Eukaryota; kingdom Metazoa; phylum Nematoda; class Chromadorea; order Rhabditida; family Metastrongylidae; genus Angiostrongylus; species Angiostrongylus costaricensis. The sequence continues at coordinate 7,649 of UYYA01004784.1, read as the reverse complement.
GTTAGAAGGTTCTTGTTCAGTGGAAGCTCAGCAAAACTGTGCTATCGTTCAATCACCCAATATGCTTCATGTCTGTCGTCTACATACTTTTCACCCTAGTCGTCCTAAAGAGGATTGACAGAACGCTGGACGAAAGACAGCCATGTGAGGAGGCAGGTTTCGAAAAGGATTCAGTACGATAGCACCAATTATTGAAGCGTTTTGAGTGTAGAGGAGGCCGCTCTGCCTCATTTTCATCGATTTGAAGAAGGTTTTGACTCAGTTGAGATAGAAGCAGTCAGGGAAGCCCTGGCAGCTAAGGTGTCTCCTCTCAACTTACTTGCTGACTGGCCTGTGGAAAGACTGGTCTTTAACTAAATCTGAAAAAGATAAAAACGATGTTCATGTGGAACGGATTGGTTACGTATGCCCCATTTAAGCTCAGCGGAATGAATATCTCCGAATGCTCCAGTTATTTATATCTAAAACCAAGTGAGGGAAGGAATCTGAAGCTCCGACCGGCGACAACGATCGAAAATCAAAGACGCCTCTTCATACGCCAAACCTTCGAAAATAAGTTGGGCCGGACACGTAATGCGTATGAACGATAATCGATGTGCAAGAGCCGTTAGCGACCAGAATCCTCGGGATGGGATGGCAAACGCATACCAAGGAGATCACGGGTCCGATGATCTGAGTTCACTACGAGAACCCTTGAAGATATGAGGTTTAACGAGTCAACTACCGCTAGCAGAACCTACTGGGCTACTCTTGCACGAAAAAGGAAAAATTGAAGATTTACTGGAGACCGCTCGAGTCAACCGGTGTTTAACGTGACGGCAGGTGGTACAGGTGAACTTAACAGACGCGTGGAGTACAATCCATGTAGAAGCAAGCAAAACTTCGCTCATATCCGTTAGTGTGATCACGAGTGTATGGAAAAATCATGTCTGTTCCACCGTCGTTATTTGGTTGGCCGACTATGCCTTGGAATAACTGTAATCTAAGGGAAGTTATAGCCCTAAGGCAGGAAGTCTCCCCTCAATTCACAAGGAGTGACGACTACTACCGCTGGTGATGGCTAGGCATCATTGTATCACTGTTATCTCAGGATTCCAGGGAAACTCGTAAAACATTTAGCATTTTATTGAGCAAAAATGCGTCATCCTGAGGCGAACAGGTTCTATTGTAATTATCGTACCATGGCTGCGTTTGATATTTACGTCTAAAAATGAGGGTTTTTGAGTAACCATCCAGATTACTTCGACAAAAGTGCTACTTTTACACAAAAAAAAAGGGGGTTGTCTTCTCATGTTAATGGAAACAGATGGTATCGTCTCAAAGGAGCAAGGTTTCCGATATTCCTTGCACACTTGGTGTGTTTGACATTTACGGCCAAGAGCGAAAGTCTTTACCGAAAACATATTCAGATGCTCTGGAAAGTGCTAATTTTTGAGCAAGAAAATGTTCAGAACTATGGTAATCACCTTTCTAGATCGATGCCTCTAAATTAGGCCACTACTGACGACGCATCGATTCCGTTTCCATCAGATTCTGCCTCATAGGACAAAGTTGGTAGCCATAAGTACAAACTACAAACAATAAATATAAAATATGGTGGCTTTTTTAATGACTATTTATTTGCCTAAGTATTCAATACATATGTTTCACATGGCTCTCTCTACCGGGGACCAAGTTTTCACTATGGCAATCCACTTGTTTGCATGTGCTAAATTGTTGCCACAATATACTCCGAATTTTCTGGTCAAGCTTCGTTCGTAGCTTCGAGATGTATAGTTTGAAAAGTTAAAATGCAGTGGTCCTGCTTCAGTATCTGCCAGTCTTGTTTCTCTGTAGTCTTGTAAGGTTGTTTGTGTCGTTTATTTATTTCCCTATTTATATTGTAGTTCTCATTTATTCAGGAACTACGAGAAATGCATGATCCAGTGCGTTAGAGTGATTCTACAAAAATCTGTAGTGATTTGGTATTTTCCCAAAAGCATTGTAAAGAGGACAAGTAAAGCAATAAAAAAATGGGTGCTTTGAAAATTCGGAACTAGTAGTAAATTAAACTCTTACAAACTCATAGTAAGGTGTTCCATGACAAAGACTGGAAAGAGTTTGGGCCTTCTTTAATATGGCAACTTTTTTATGCGACATAAAGGAAAGTTTCTGAAAATTTGGGAACGTTGTGTCCTCGGTAGTAGATTGCTATCCGTACCCCATATGAGATGGGAGCGTGTGGTGCAGTGGTCAGAGGCGCCCTGCAACACACGTGTGAAATCAATCCCCGCTCCTATGGCCTACCAAGCCTTCCATCTCCTCGGGGTCGGCAAATTTGTACCGGACATGTCTGGGAGGATAGCAGCACTGACTCGATACATCGGTAGGCCAATGCGAGTCATTGTAAAGGCCAGATATGCATTCGATCACCTCCAAACGATCCTTACTGAATTCGAATGCATGGCGCATCCCGCAGGGACTGACCAACGCCGAGAGCTTTATCCTTTTATCCTTTATCCCATATAAGCCGCTTAATTTGGCCCTGTCAAATAGAATGTTGAGCTTATGTACTGAATTAACATGTTTTATATAAACTTTCATACCTATAATCAGACGCCGAATGCTTTGTTGGTTCCAACTCCATTTGATGTATGATTTCTGATCGCGCGATCTGTGCTATTCATATCAATTCATGTAGGCTAATCTGTCCCTCCACGTATGAATGGAGATCTACTTACGTTAGAATGTAAGCGTTTAATACATAGCTGGGTCTTCTATTGGAATACTATGGATGGTCTAAACATTTTATCTGCTGGCTACTTCTTTGAAAATGACTTGAGACGTGACAGTAGAGTTTGAGTTGAACACCATTCAAAAAGGAACCAATGTGGGTGTTCTTGATAACGTTTAATGGTAAAACATAGTTCTTTTGCAGATTACTAAAGGAAAATCTCTCTTAATATCACCAACAGAAGATTTGTGCCGGGTTAAATCTGGGACAACCTGGCCTGCTGGGGTCCAAGTTTTGCAAACATCTCAGCGTTATCGTGGTTGCATTTCACATCACACCGTGCCGTAATAATATTCAGTAAGTAAAAAAGTCAACAAGTTGTTATTTTCAAAAACCTTACGATCTTAAAATTCAATCCGATCTTTGGAGTCCTTTATTTCTGACCTTATCTAGAATCTAAAAAAAGAAATCAATACCTTATCATTCAAGTGAAATGTAAGCTTAGAAAAGAGCATTTGCCAGACAGATTTAATCTGCTTCACACTTTGATTCCTTTACTTATTTTCTATATGTAACTCAATATCACATATTGTACCGATGCCGGCATTTCTACCATCCGGTTCGTTGTCTCGCATCATCATCCACGAATGTCTTTGTGGGTCTATCTGCTACTTGATGATTTTGTCTTATTCATGAATATCGATGAATGCTAGTTGAGTACATTCTTTATGCAATCCTAGGATATTGTTGCGTTCTCTGGTTTTCGTCAAACAAGCAGTCACCTACCTTCGTGGTTCGGAAGGAGCATTTACCAGCCAGTAATGGCATCCATTTGATGACATCATAGAAGGGGGCTTTGAAAGGTCCGTTGATTTGGACTGCGACTAGTTTGATACCAGGACGGTGGTGGATTCTGGTATTGGCTTACTCTTAGCTGGGCCTCGTGATAGAAACGCTGGACTCCTCAGCTTGGGAGACCCTACGTGGGGATGGATTCTCCACCAAACATTGCAGCCCAACACCCAGGAACACCTCCCAACCACGACGAGGCGGTAAACCATTGGGAGGTTGTTGGTAAACATTATTAGAAAGTGTTTTAGAGAAAACCTATGCGTATTTGGAGACCTTCGATATGTTTATAATGCTACAGAGATTTATGATATCCAATATTGTTGAACATTAAAGGAAAGGCGCTCTACGTTTGTTAGTTCCCGAAGGATGTACCATGCATTCAAATCCATACGTGACATCACAGAGGGCATTGAGTTTATATTTTCTTTATGTAATCAGCTGAAATGGCCTACTGATGTGCCAAGTCAATTTCCATTTTACCAGGCAAACCCAGTAGCAATCTGCGGTTATCTAAGTTTTTTAAGTGGCTAAGCTTCGGCGGGACCGATGGATGCTCCTCCCGACCTCTGCATATTCCGCCATTACTTCTGAACTTACTTCTTGAGTGTCTTCTCTTGAAAACCTCTCAGCATAGCTGTACAAGTTCAAACATAGAGTAGCTGTTGTGTGCGCTTCGTGCAGTTCCAAGTTGACATGTTTCTGCTTGAGAGTTTCAGGAGATAGAGAGAGATCTTCTGGGTAACTTTCGAACTCTCAATTCTTGCGCTTACGTGAAGGTATTGTGTAAAAGCCTTTATTTACAATGATGTGGTCTTCTGTGCTATAGTATTCCATTGGGAAACGCTTACACCTAACGTTAAGGAGGAGGGATTGTGGAACTGTGAGTTACTAATAGATGATACGTTCCATTAAAATAAAAGCGAATAGCTGCTGATCGTCGTCCTTCTCAATCAATCTCTGAGTCTGTGTGGGTTTTTCACAAGTTTCATATGTCCAAACTTAGCCTTGAAGTCACCAGTGATAAACATAAGACGATAGAAAAAAATCGCCTACTTTCCACCTAGAATGGCAACTTTGAACTCAAGGAAAAAGAAGACACTAGCTTTTAAGTAAAAGCAGGAATTGTTGCAATCTATGTGTTTTTGCCAAAAAGGCATAAATTTGTTTGTTTCGATAGCTTAGAATCCTAATGTTATGAATGTGGTGAATTCCTCCAAGGTATTTCTTAGGAAAAGCTCCCTTTTCTAGAATGTCCTTACATAGTAGTTATCAGGAAGCATGAAAATAGTGGTGGCTGGTTAGACAGATGTGTGATAATTATGGTACTTAATGCAGGATTTCGTATCTTCAACTTTTGCAACGTTCCATATGCAGCGTGTGATCGAGCCCTATCATGCAAAAGGAATGGATTTTCTTCGTTGGCAATCTCTGCATTCATATTCTGCAGTTTCTGTAGATCGTTTCTTCAACATTGGAGATTTTGCATAACATGATTCCCTGCCGAAAACAACAAAGTCATTACAACCATGATTTGCTGCAAGTTAAGTTCTGGAAAATACTTAGCAGCTTCCTCTAACTTTAATGATGCTGAGATATTCGCAAAACTTGAATCTGGGGCCAACCCGAACCACGATTACCCTTTCCAGTGGCTCGCGCATTGCATACTTCACCACTGAGAGCCTTGATCTGCGTTTCTCTCAGCCGTTTTTATACCTAAGACTGCCATCAATGAGGTTAACATTGTGATTTTGACTACAACCTCAGCTTAACTGGGTTCAATGCCGATTTGTGCTTCCCAGATCAATCCCGCTCACGGGTGATTGCTGATGGCAGCGCTAGGTAGAAGACCGACTGATAGAAACGCAGACCAAGAGCCTCCCTGGTAAGGGTAATCCTGGTTCGATCTGACTCCAAGTACAAGTTTTGATAGTATCTCGGCATTATTATGGGTGTATTTCACATCGTACCCTGCCTTGAAAAATTGTAGTATACAGCAAATAAAAGCTTAATTTAAGTTCAATCATTTTGTCACGACGATGTTGATCTTGATGTTGAAGCATTTTTCATCCTATATTGGACTGAGAGCGAGAAATGAGTTGTTTTGTTGTCTAATTGAAGCGCTAAAGGAGCTTCGTAACTGCGATCTCGCTGCCATCGTTGAATTCATATTGATTTGGCGAGTTCTTTCACTTTTCCAATGTTTTTCAGATGACAGTCGATTACCGAACGTTGAATGTTCGGTTTTTTTTGTACGATTATTGAAGTTTTTTTTGAAGTGGCTACTTCGGCTATCGCTTTCAGATAGTAGTTGAGCTGTGGACCGTCGACTCGGATCACCGGCTCTGATGACGAAGATGTCGAAGCGTTAGCAGAATAAATCTATTCATCAACTTCATGTAAGCTCAAAAATTTAGATACATGTTGATTATTTTGATACCGATGTCAAATGATGATCGATTTGGAAATTGTATGACTTTTCCATCGTGAAAACTCATCCAATATGGAACTTTAGAGACATCTCTGCACTGTACGTTCAGAAACCGTTCCATTGGAGGGGATGCATGGGTCTCAAGTACTTTATATAACAAGTGATAAAGGTTCTGCCGTGCTTTTATCAATTCATGGAAAAATGTGTTTGACTTCAGTAAGCTAGTGGAGTTTGCTAAATGCATATTTGTTGGCTTTCACAATGACTACGGAAGCCTGCCAATGTATCAAGTCAGCGTTTTTATCCTACTAGGTAAATCGTACCAATTCGCAGGCTCTGGGTTAATTCATAGCTGGATTTGCCAGGGACGTGGAATGGAACTAACGAGCGCGTTCACCGCAAGGCTCCTCTAATCACTACTTTACGAATGCCCATTGAATGATATGTTGAAGAAACCAAAAAACCAAGAATATGATGGAATTGTACACGTGTCAACGTCGTGTTAATTCCATACATTCCTTTGGCCGAAGCGGCTGTTGTTTTATTTTTGTCGAAGGAAATTTTTCCATCGAGAAGCAATTACGATGCGGAAGTCAAGCAGTGAATGTAAATGATGTAATGTAATAAATTTTCGTTATACTAAAGAAGCGGTCAGGGATAATGCGCGAGGTGCTTTGTTTTTGTGTAGATGTCGACATGTTCTGGGATTTTTGAAGTATGACTATGTCCTTTCCTTTCCTCTACACTTCCTTTCTTACTTTCTACAAGTGTGCCTTCCTCGCATCCACGAAGGTCTTCCAAGTTTTTTTCTATTTATTATTTAAAAAATTAAGTAAGAAAAATACTACTTTTTGGTGGCTACTTGAAAGCTGAGAAAGCTTGGCTGTGTAAACAGTCGTCACTTTCATGCAGACAATAAAATCTCTCTCTACGATCCATAATACTTCGTTTACACGACTTTTCCTCATCATCTCATTATTGATTTTACTATCTCGTATAGAACATCTAAGGTATCTGCCCATCTCTGTTAAGAGCCAAAGTTTTTCAGTGAGTTTTATTCTCTTGAAGGACACAAACAGCAACGCATTCATATTTAAAAGCTTCCTGAGGAAAACTGAGCTCGTTTCTCCTCTTGTTTGCATTTTACGTTCCTTGCGGCACTTGTTCAGCTTACAGCCTTATTTTCTAATGAACAAGACGTGTTCATTTGATACGACTGATAAGCCTATCGTGTTGAGATCATCTGAATGCGCTGTCGCTCACTGGAATATCTGTGGGCATTAAAGTAGAAAACAGGAGATACGGTAGAAATGTCTCCTGATTTTTGCGATTCTTCGGCGATTTCCCTTTTTTGACGCTACTCATCCACGTAGGATTCCGGGAAGCCATTCATATATTACTTGTTCGCCTTCACTGTTCCAGGCTAGAATTTTCCTATGTAATATGAAGAGAACGGTTCATGCAGAAGTCGCCGGTTTGCTCAGAAAGCTTAAACCAACAAGCACATAGAAAAGGTGATTTGTTTACAGGAATTAGGTATTTATTATAAGTCAAGAACATTTTTAAGCTAAAAGTGAAGTGTCGTTTTCTTGTTCAGCAATCGCGAGGTTTTTAAACAGCATACATTTACTTCCATAAAAACACAATACAATACAA